>JAHIAL010000011.1:3847583-4064774 GCA_021605145.1 Aegilops bicornis
GATCCCATCTGGTGGGCGGCCAAAGGGGGGGAGAGGAACTTGCCCCCAAGCTGGGTGGGCGCCCCTCCCAAACCCTAGCGCCTTGGGCCCTTAGGGGCGCACCAGCCCACCGGGCTGGTCCCTCCCACACTTGGCCCATGCAGCCCTCCGGGGCAGTGGCCCCACTTGGTGAACCCCAGGACCCTCCCGGTGGTCCCAGACGTTCTGCAGTAAAACCGAAACTTTTCCGGTGACCAAAACAGGACTTCCCATATATAAATCTTTACCTCCGGACCATTCTCGAACTCCTCGTGACGTCCGGATCTCATCCGGACTACGAACATCATTCGGTAACCACATATAAACTTCCTTTATAACCCTAGCGTCATCGAACCTTAAGTGTAGACCCTACGGGTTCGGGAACCATCTTGCGCACATGACCGAGACGTTCTCCGGTCAATAACCAACAGCGGGATCTGGATACCCATGTTGGCTCCCACATGTTCCACGATGATCTCATCGGATGAACCACGATGTCAAGGACTCAATCGATCCCGTATACAATTCCCTTTGTCTAGCGGTATTGTACTTGCCCGAGATTCGATCGTCGGTATCCCGATACCTTGTTCAATCTCGTTCGCAAGGCTCTTTACTCGTTCCATAACACATCATCCCGTGATCAACCCCTTGGTCACATTGTGCACATTATGATGATGTCCTACCGAGTGGGCCCAGAGATACCTCTCCGTTTACACGGGTGACAAATCTCGATCTTGATTCGTGGCAACCCAACGTACACTTTCAAGATACCTGTAGTGCACCTTTATAGTCACCCGATTCGTTGTGACGCTTTGGTACACCCAAAGCATTCCTACGGTATCCGGGAGTTACACAATCTCATGGTCTAAGGAAAAGATACTTGACATTAGAAAAGCTTTAGCATACCGAACCTACGATCTTTGTGCTAGGCTTAGGATTGGGTCTTGTCCATCACATCATTCTCCTAATGATGTGATCCCGTTATCAACGACATCCAATGTCCATGGTCGTGAAACCGTAACCATCTATTGATCAACGAGCTAGTCAACTAGAGGCTTACTAGGGACATGGTGTTGTCTATGTATCCACACATGTATTGCGGTTTCCGGTCAATACAATTATAGCATGGATAATAAACGATTATCATGAACAAGGAAATATAATAATAACTAATTTATTATTGCCTCTAGGGCATATTTCCAACAAATATATCCATCTGTCATGTTTGTATAGTAATTGCGATGTTGTAATATTTGCAGAAACTATGGAGCACGACTGAGACGAGGAAGCAGAACGGGTGTTGGGGGACATAATCGCAGCCGGAGGTGATGTCATGTTGTATCTCAATGAAACCGATGGTCTGTACGGAGAGGGTGAAGAAGCTGGCTACGGTTATCGAACAACGGGGGAGACCGTGACCGGTGACCGAATATCGGTGCAAGAAGGAGACCGTGATGACGGCTCGGTGACAGAACAGAGTCCGGCCAGGTATATATATTAATTAAGCCTGTGCTGACTAGCTAATTGATGCATTCATTGTTTTGGTATCTACACATATGAACTCTCGTCTTTCTTCTTTTTCTAGCCCTCCGGATCGAGCACAACTTCGGTAAAGAGACGAGGCCCAAAGAAAAAGTTGCGCTTGGATGAAAGGCTCACGATCACAGCAATCGCGCGTGATGGCCAACCGATTGAACCCCTCCGGACCAAGGAGGCATTTACTGCTCAGTGCGGGGTTCTTGTTAGGGACATGATCCCGATCAGCATCGAGCTATGGAATGAGCCTAAGGATGAAGAGCTTCAAGTTTCTTTTGTCGAAGATAGACAGAAACAGGATCTTTGGAAAGCGCTGAAGGTAAATTTCACCCTACCGAAACAGGAGGATCCGGAGAATCCAGTTATAGAGCCATTGATCAAGTCCTTTTCTCTCAAGAAGATGGCAGATCTATTCAGGAAGTGGAAGAATGACTTGAAAGCAAAGTTTGTCGACAAAGAAAATACACCAGAATTCATCGGCCGGTACGAGAAGCTCAGAGATCAATGGGACGCATTTGTGTCAACAAGACATCGGAGAGGAGTAAGAACATGTCAGCGATAAACAAGATAAATCTTGCAAAGAAGGAGCATCACCATCGCACGGGGTCAGGTGGCTACCTCAAAGCCCGGTCGTTGTGGGCCAAGGCTGAGAATGACCTGCTTGATAAAGGGGTCGAACCAGAGACATTGAACTGGCCAGACCGTTGCCGGACTTGGTTCTTCGGGGTTGGCGGAACCTGGGACCCTATAACGAGGAAGTGCATTTGGACGCGCGAGCAACTGCGGATACCCGCCACGAAGCTTCAACACTATATCGCCGCAGCGTGATACGTCTCCAACGTATCTATAATTTTTTATTGCTCCATGCTATTATATTACCCGTTTTGGATGTTTATGGGCTTTACTTTACACTTTTATATCATTTTGGGACTAACCTACTAACCGGAGGCCCAGCCCTAATTGTTGTTTTTTTGGCCTATTTCAGTGTTTCGAAGAAAAGGAATATCAAACGGAATGAAACCTTTGGGAGCGATCTTTTTGGAACAAATGCAATCCAGGAGACTTGGAGTGGACGTCAAGAAGCAGCTGAGGCGGCCACAAGGGTGCCTGCCACGCTCTAGGTGGGTGGGCACGCTCCCCACCCTCGTGGGCCCGTCGAGGCTCCCCTAACCGACCTCCTTCGCCTATATAAACTCTCGTACCCTGAAAACATCGAGGAGCACCACGAAAACCTAATTCCACCACTGCAACCTTTTGTACCTGTGAGATCCCATCTTGGAGTCTTTTCCGGCGCTCCGCCGGAGGGGGAATCGATCACGGAGGGCTTCTACATCATCGCCAAGGCCTCTCCGATGAGTTGTGAGTAGTTTACCACGGACCTCCGGGTCCATAGTTATTAGCTAGATGGCTTCTTCTCTCTCTTTGAATCTCAATACAAAGTTCTCCTCGATCTTCTTCGAGATCTATTTGATGTAACTCTTTTTGCGGTGTGTTTGTCGAGATTCGATGAATTGTGGGTTTATGATCAAGTTTATCTATGAGAAATATTTGAATCTCCTCTGAATTCTTCTATGTATGACTAGCACATATGCCCGTGCGTTGCAACAGGGTAGAAAATTGTTATGTACTTAAATTTAGGAAACATTGGATGTGCAAGCACGACATATCAACTTATTAAGTAGTTTTAACTGGCACACTCAATTTCCCTAAGGGCACTCCCCACTATATTTGAACTTATAATCATATATATTTATTAACCCTAAATCTAGATTGTGAATGTGCAGTCGATGAACATACAACACGGCCAAGTTAAACATTATCGGATTGCAATTTTATATTAAGTTATATGATAATCCCATAGTCTCATAACATACTGTCTATCTCATGTTCACCGACAATCCCGCGTAAAAAGCATCCAGAACATTGGGACTTAATTTCTTCTTTTTGAAAATGTGAGTTAAATCCTTCCTACTCATCTGTATCAAAAAATTTGTGTGTTCGTTTCTCTAGGGATAATCGGTACCCACTCCTTACCCTCTATCAATTCATGGAGCAGTTTATTGATTTTCCACACAACTTGTAAACGTATATAAACATATGAAATTTAGTGTAAGAAATTGAGAAGCTAGTATTTATAGTGATAAGTAAACAAACCCTCTCATCTGAATTTAAAGCGCTCGAGGGCCAAAACTCTACGGCCAAGAGACAACCCCGCATGAAGATTAAATGCATCTAACTGTAGCCAGTGACCACGTGAAGCAGCAGTTTCCACGTAAACATTACATTTTAACTGCCACGTGGGATAATTGGGCCCGCATACAATGCACCGATCGGAGTACAGAAAATACACCGCATGCATTGGCTGGTGCTCTCTAACGATCAGCTGGAGAGATTAAACCAAGCATTTTTATCGAACGACCCAAAAATAACAGACGCACTTATTGCACCTGGCTTAATAATGATGGATGAATGTAGTAGAGAGAAGCACAAGCTAGCCCAATTTACTCACTCAAGGTTTATTTTCCTTTTCTCAACAAATGTTCAGAATCTTAAAAAATGTTTACATTTTTTTAATTAGTTCATTGAAAAAAATCATTTTTTTTCAAAATTTTCCAAAATTCAGAAATGTTTAGAATTTGATAATTTGTTCACTTCTTTTCAAAAAATGTTTGCAAGCTTAAAAAAGGTTAAATCTTCCGCTGCAATTTTTAGACAAAAAAATTCAAAGAACTACAGTGGCTAGGGACGTTGTTAACTCACGGGAGTTCATGTGATTGGTCCCACTCATGCACAATGTTTTGTTAGCCTTTTTTACGTTTTGCTTTGCCGCTCCCTTTTCTTTAAAGGCGGCGCCGCGAAACTTCCACAGAAGGCAGCATCTCGTAGTGACTAGGTACGTGGGTGTGGCAGCACTTGGTCGCTAGTTCGAGCCCACCTGGGCACTTTTTTTGTTGATTTTTCACTGAACAAAAAGTGAACTCGCTCGACATGATTTCTGACCGACGAAAAATGTTAATCCAATGACGGACGATAAAACATCTGGTCCCACGCAAACCAAAAAAGTGGAGAAAGAATCCTCCCTTTAATATTAGGTAAAGATTGGTTATCTTTACAAGTCTCTTCGAATTATCAGTTTGGTTTGGCCTACTAGATTGATCTTTCTTGCAATGGAAAAGTCCTTAGCTTTGGGTTCAATCTTGCGGTGTCCTTTCCCAGTGACAACAGGGGCAGCAAGGCACGTATTGTATTGTTGCCATCGAGGATAAAAAGATAGAGTTTATATCATATTGCTTGAGTTTATCCCTCTACATCATGTCATCTTGCCTAATGCGTTACTCTGTTCTTATGAACTTAATACTCTAGATGCATGCTGGATAGCGGTCGATGTGTGTAGTAATAGTAGTAGATGCAGGCAGGAGTCGGTCTACTTTTCGCGGACGTGATGCCTATATACATGATCATGCCTAGATAATCTCATAACTATGCACTTTTCTATCAATTGCTCGACAGTAACTTGTTCACCCACCGTAATACTTATGCTATCTTGAGAGAAGCCACTACTGAAACCTATGGCCCTCATGTCTATCTTTTATCATATAAGTTTCCAATCTACTTTATTTTCCAATCTTAACTTTCCAATCTATATCATAAAAATACCAAAAATATTTATCTTATCTTATTATCTCTATCAAATCTCACTTTCGCAAGTGGCCGTGAAGGGATTGACAGCCCCTTTATCACGTTGGTTGCGAGGTTCTTGTTTGTTTATGTAGGTACGAGGGACTTGTGAGGAGCCTCCTACTGGATTGATACCTTGGTTCTCAAAAACTGAGGGAAATACTTACGCTACTTGCTGCATCACCCTTTCCTCTTCAAGGGAAAACCAAAGCAGTGCTCAAGAGGTAGCAAGAAGGATTTCTAGCGCCATTGCCGGGGAGGTCTTCGCACAAGTCAATACATACCAAGTACCCATCACAAAGTAGCACCATGTTCTTCATATAGAGAGTCTCCTATGTTGTCACTTTCATATACTAGTGGGAATTTTTCATTATAGAACTTGGCTTGTATATTCCAACGATGGGCTTCCTCAAAATGCCCTAGGTCTTCATGAGCAAGCAAGTTGGATGCACACCCACTTAGTTTCTTTTGTTGAGCTTTCATACATTTATAGCTCTAGTGCATCCGTTGCATGGCAATCCCTACTCCTCATGTTGACATCAATTGATGGGCATCTCCATAGCCCGTTGATTAGCCTCGTCAACGTGAGACTTTCTCCTTTTTTGTCTTCTTCACACAACCTTCATCATCATATTCAATTCCACCCATAGTGCTATATCCATGGTTCGTGCTCATGTATTGTGTGAGAGTGAAAAAGTTGAAGCGCGTTAAAAAGTATGAACCAATTGCTTGGCTGAAACCGGGGTTGTGCATGATGGGAGTATTTTGTGTGACAAAAATGAAACATGGCCTAACTATATGATTTTGTAGGGATAAACTTTCTTTAGCCATGTTATTTGAGAAGACATGATTGCTTTGTTAGTATGCTTGAAGTATTATTACTTTTATGTCAATATGAATTTTTATCTTGAATCATTTGGATCTAAACATTCATGCCACAATAAAGAAAATTACATTGAGAAATATGCTACGTAGCATTCCACATCAAAAATTCTGTTTTTATCATTTACTACTCGAGGACGAGCAGGAATTAATCTTGGGGATGCTTGATATATCTCCAACGTATCTATAATTTTTGATTGATCCATGCTATTATATTACCCGTTTTGGATGTTTATGGGCTTTACTTTACACTTCACTAGTAGAAAAGGGGGCATTTGTCCCGGTTCATAAGGGCCTTTAGTCCCGGTTCTTGAACCGGGACTAAAGGGTCGTTACTAATGCCTCCCCACTTTAGTCCCGGTTCTAACATGAACCGGGACAGATGTGCCTCCACGTGGCCGGTGCGTCGAGCCCAGGCAGGTGGGCCTTTGGTCCCGGTTGGTGGCACCAACCGGGACCAAAAGGCATCCACGCGTCAGCATTTCAGTGGCCGTGTTTTTTTATTATTTTTTTGAAAGGGGGGGGGGTTTGGGGGTTTTGGGGGGTTAATTTAGGTGTTTAATATACTGTGTTAGCTAGCTGATTAATAGAGAGAAGTGTCCTCCCTTATGTCCGTGCTTGGTCGAGGTTGCGTATTGTACATAGAGAGGCCCTCGACATGCTAGCTAGTAAGAAAATGAAGGGAACCATTAAGTACAGAAGTTTGTCATGCATACCGAGAGAAGTGACCGATCGACCTCTCCTTCTCCGAGAGATTGGTCGAACAACAAGTTTTCGTATTATCTATCAGACGCTACTGGCTACATACATATAAAATATGTAAAATCTCTTACAATCCCCTAGCAATTGAAATCAATTTCCACATGATATTCTCCGGCTTTATTGATGACGTGGTCAAGAAAGAATCCCGCCAATTCCTCTTAAATTGTTTTCATGCGATCTTGTTCTAGGAGTTCATCCCGCATCTGCCACGTCTAATTCGAAGAAGCGGGTTAATAAATATATGAATGAAACTCAACAGAAATGATGGTGTAATAAAATGAAATTGTGAATATTATTGCTTACGCACTTCATATTGTCTTTTAGAGTAGCCCCGCTTATTTTTCAAAGTCGTGTTGTAGATGAACTACTTTTACGTAGTATCCACAATCATTCCCTTGTTCCTGCCACAAGCACTTTCACGAGAAATAGAGGTCAATCAAACTGATAATGAAGCATTATAAATGGAATTGATGAAAGTACAGCTATAGAATCAACGGGAGATGCGCGCAACTAGCTAGCTAGTAGTACTTACTTTCGGGTATGTATATCGCAGCTCCTTCGGCAGTCCCGGAACTTCTGCGGTGAACTGTTTCCAAACACTGCAAGACAAAGAAAATAATAATTATTACTTGAGATATCAGGAAATGAAAAAAAAGTTACCGATATGGTGCGATAAATGATCGATTGAACTTACTTGTTGAGCATTTTAGTCATGTCCGCATAGGTTTGGGGATCTTTTCGTCTCAAGTCTAAGACGTTTACTACTCCCGCTTAAGCTTAATCTCTAGAAGAACATAGTGGAATCTGCATGCGCATGCATAACTCATCAATTACATTACTATAACCTCGCTCGAGTAATAAGGGAAACCGAATATGCACACGACAGTAACACTCACTGGAAGTTGTAAGGAAAGAGTATTAAATCTTTGTTTTGATTTTTGATCAACGATTGTAGCAAGTTCGCCTCGGCCTCTTCGGCGTCCTTTTTAACCAGAAAATCATCTATGATATTTGTGTTAATGAACCCAATATCATACATTTCTTGTTTTTTGCACTCGACGATCTTCAATCTGCATAATATAGTGAGGATAATTAATTATAAATACATGCCTTTGAAAGAGCCGAGCTATATATAGAGACTTAATGACAGAAATAGTACTTACAGACAGTAGCAAAAGACCGTTAGTTTATCGAGGGCCTTTTGATTGAAGAACGCGAAGAACTCGTCAAATGGAGCAGTCAACAGATCAGTTCCAACGAGGTCGTGCTCCTCTTTAATATTCAGATACAAAGCATTCGTCCCCCCAGACTCTCTGCAGGTTTTCATGTACCAATCGTGGAATCTTCGCATCATAGTTGTTAGAGATTTTTCATCTTTGACGAGAGGCTTCCCGTACTCGTATCTGTGTTCGTCCACCTCCAAGAAATCAGGAAGTTGATCGCCAGGCAGGTAATCTCCAAGATTGCCATAACCGGCCACCATCCCCGGAGCATTAGCGACGATGTCGCCGCTAGACACATTGAGCGGGGGGCACGATTGCTGTGCTTGTTCGCCGAGCTGGGCAAATTTTTTCCCAGCTGCTCGTTCTATTAACCTTTTATCACTGACAGTACTTCCCGACCGCTCGGCTTCGAGATATGTCTCTGCTCGATGTCGCTCATAGTTGGTTCTCGGCGGAGACTTTTGTGGTTTCCTCAGGGCATCGATAGTGTGCTTTGCTTTCACCGGATCTACCTTCATCTCCGGAGGTGGATGTCTCTTTGCTTTCAACCCGACAAAGAAGTCGTCCACTTCGGCCTGCACGATCTTCGCGTTTTCCTCCTTGGTCCTCTCTTACTGTAACTTCTCTAGAGGCTTGAGAGAAGGACCGTATCTATATTGCCTCCCGCCTCTGCTGGCTGTACTGCTAGACGCCTGAGCAGACGGAGCCGCGGCTGCCTTCTTCTTCGTGCTTGCCTTACGAGGCGGAGGAGAAGGACTACGACGCACCGGAGCAGCCGGGCGGCGGGCGGGTCTCTTCCGCCTTCTTTGGCGGGCGAAGCGGCAGAGGAGGCTGCTGGCTGCTCGGGCGCACCGGCGCAGGCGGAGAAGGAGGCGGAGTGCCACCACGCGCTAGAGAAGGAGGAGGCTGCTGGCTGCTCGGGCACGCCAGCGCAGGCGGAGAAGGAGGCGGAGTGCCACCATGCGCCGGAGAAGGAGGAGGCTGTTGGCTGCTCGGGCGCGCCGGCGCAGGCGGAGAAGGAGGCGGAGTGCCGCCACGCCACGGAGAAGGAGGCCCGGTGCCTCGATCGTCCACTCGCTGAGGAGGAGGCGGTGGAGGAGGCGGAGTACCCTGACTTCGCCAAGGAGGAGGAGGCGGAGGCGTCTAGTTCGGAAGGTTGATGAGCTCCTTCCGCCATAGGCATGGAGTCTTGAGCGTAACCCAGCCTAGTCTCCCCTTCACCGGTAGGGTAGTCAAGCTGGAGATCCTCAAATCCCTCCGTTATTTCATCCACCATCACCCTAGCATATCCTTCTGGAATCGGCCGGCAGTGAAAAGTTGCGCCGTGTTCAGTAGGATAAACAGAGCCAACAGCCGCCTTGACCATAAAATTCATCCATCACGTCATAAGGTGGCAATTTTGAGCCCCGTGATAGCATCCACGGGATAGCTGGCAGGAGCCGTCAAGACATGCTCCGGCTGAAGCAGCTTGGTGGAAGCCACGGTGCTTCTCCGCTGAGATGGCGGGGTAGCTTCGGGGGAAGCTTCGACAGGTCGTTTGTTGCGATCTGCTTCTCGTTCCTCTAGCCCCATTACCCTTTCGTGCAGCGCCTGCAGTTGGCTCTGCTCCAGTTTCTTCCTCCTCTCGTGGGTTTTGTAACCCCCTACGTCCGGAAAACCAACCTTCCACGGAATGGAGCCTGGCGTGCCTCGTGTCCGTCCAGGGTGCTCAGGATTCCCGAGGGCCATTGTGAGCTCGTCCTTCTCCCTGTCTGGAACGAACGTCCCTTGCTGCGCTGCATGGATATACTACTGAAGCCTTGTGACTGGTCTTTTCAGTTGCTCGTGCGTCCAAGGGCACTTCCCTGATACAGGGCCCAAGGTTCCGCCAGCCCCGAAGAACCAAGTCCGGCAACGGTCTGGCCATCTCATTGTCTCCGGTTCGATCCCTTTATCAAGCAGATCATTCTCAGCCTTGGACCACTTAGGCCGGGCTTGCAGGTAGCCACCTGATCCCGTGCGATGGTGAAACTTCTTCTTCGTAGCATTTTGCTTGTTTGTCGCAGACATCTTCTTACTCTTTTCCGATGTCGTGTAGGCCACAAATGCGGGCCAGTGATCTCTGATCTTCTCATATTTGCCGATGAATTCTGGTGTCTCTTCTTTGGTGACAAACGTTTTCAGCTCTTTCCTCCACCTCCTGGATAGGCCTGCCATCTTCTTAAGAGCACAAGACTTGATTAATTGCTCTTTAACTAGCTTCTCCGGATCCTCCTCTGGTGGTAGGCTGAAATTTGCCTTCATTTCGACCCAAAGATCATCTTCTCGCATATCATTGACATAAGACACCTGAGGGTCTTCCTCCTTGAGGCTTATACCATTGGTGGATGCTGATCAGGATCTTGTCCCTAACAAGAACCCCCGCACCGAGCAACAAATGCGTTCTTTGTCGATGGTTTCAATCAGTTCATGCCGTCGCCTTGCGATTGCTGTGATCTCAAACTTTTCATCCGAGCTCAACTTTTTCATCGGGCCTCGCCTCCTTACCGAAGTTGTGCTCGATCCGGAGGGCTAGAAAAAGGAAGAAAGACGAGTTAATTAATATGTGTACATATACCAAAACAATGAATGCATCAATTAACTAGTCAAAGATGGGCTTAACTAATATATATATATATACGGCGGACTCGGTTCGGTCACGGAGCGATCGTACGGTCTCCTTCTTATACCTCCATTGGGTCATCACCGGAGCCATGATGAACATAGCCCTCTTCTTGTATCGGCATTAATGGGCCAGAGCCATCATGAACATAGCCCTCTTCTTCACCCAGTCCTTCCTGACCAACGGTGTCATTGAAAAATGACGTAACGACATCACTTCCTTCTGCGATTATCTCCCCCAACATCTCTTCTATTGCTTCGTCTCGGGAGTGCTCCATAGTTTCTGCAAATATTTACAACATGTCAATTATTATTCAAACATGGTACATATGGATATATATTAGTGGCAAACGTAGAACTAGCAAGCTAATCACCATAAGGAATCATGTTAGTGGCCTCGACGCTGCTTCTCTAGTGTTTGGGGTGGCCTAGACAACGCTTCAAGGGTTTGGGGTGGCCTCGACACAACACTTCAAGGGTTTGGGGTGGCCTCGACGACAACGCTCTTTTAACTTGGTAAATTTGGGTGGCCTCAAGAGAGTTTGTCAGGTAGGGGCACAAATGAGGAGGGTAGGAGACCCACATCGTTTTTTCTCTAGGGTTTGGGTGTCCTCGAAAGTTTTGGTCGAGCGAGAGGGCCGAGGGGGGTATATATATCGACCGCCCCTCATGTCGAAGTTATCCGGGAGGGGGTATATATATCGACCGCCCCTCATGTTGAAGTTATCGGGAGGGGTATATCGACGACGACAGAGGAGAAGATCAAAGAAACAAGAAGAAAAAAAAGAGGAGAAGAAGAAAGGAATAGAGGAGAAGAAGAAAAATAGATATTTTCTATGTTTTGTTCGTCTCGTCTGTTCGTTTCTGCTGCTCCTCTTCTTGTGCTTCTTTTTTCGTCTTCTTATTTATTTCTCCTCTGCTTCCTCTCCTCTTCTTCTCCTTTCTTCCTCTTCTTATTTTCCTTTTTCCTCTCCTTCTTTTTCTTATTCTTCTTCCTTCTTCCTTCTTCTTCTTTTCTTCCTTTTCCTTATTTTACTTTTTCCTCTACACTAACATAAAATGCACTAACCTAAAATCGATATCTACTAACAACCTAAATAAAAAATTAATACATATATTAAGAAACATATATAAACAAAAAAAATGCTATGAACATTATATTCATACATAGATAGCCACATCCATTCATCATATAGCTACCACATACATATATACATTATATATATATGAAAAAATGCAATGAACAAAAAAATACACTTATGAAAAAAAAATACTATGAACATGTACACATATATACACATACAAACACATATACACAAACAAATACAAAAAAAAGCTATGAAAAATGCAGTATAGGGCGTGGCACAAATAGGGTGTGTGGCAAGGACGGTCACAGGCAGGCGGCGCACAGCAGGACAAGGGAGGCGCTGGCGCTGCATTGGCAGGGCAGCGGGCGGCGAAGCTGGTGGGCAGGGGCGGCGGCAGCCAAGGGGTAGGGCTGGACGGAGGCGCGGAGCATGTGCTCACAGGCGGCGGGCGACATGGCGAAGCAACTGACAGCGTCGGTGGCGGCGGCGCGCAAGGTGGAGTAGGGCGTCGGGTGGCGGCGACGGCGACGAGGAGGAGCAGGGGGCATCGGGGGAGAAGTGGGGGATTTGGTCGAAAACTGCTAAGTGCTGTATATGTAGCAAAGGCTTTGGTCATGGTTCGTGGCATCAACCGGGACCAATGCCCCCTTTAGTCCCGATTGGTGCCACCAACCGACCAAAAACCGATTTCGGCAGCCCAAAGGCGGGAAGCAATGACCTTTGCTCCCGATTAGTGGCACCAACCGACTAAAGGGAGGCATTGGTCCCGGTTTGTGCCACGAACTCGGGTACTCAATGTCTCTTTAGTCCCGGTTGGTGCCGCCAACCGGACAAAGGCTCAGGTCTTTGCCGCCGCTGTCATGACAAAGTTTAGTCCCACCTCGCTAGTTGAGAGGGCTCAAGAGTCGCTTATAAGCGCTGTGCGCCCACCTCTCGAGCTCCTCTCAACCTGCAGCTTCAGTCCTAATCTCACACTATCTTTGTTGTGGGCCTATTGGGCCTTCATGCGGCTGAATCACCGCCCAAAGTTGGGTTTCTAGTCGTATTCGTGACACAGTGGCCCAATAGGTGGCAGTTTTTAGTTTTTTTACTTTTTTGTTTTGTTTTTTGCATTATTTATTTTCTTTTGTTTTTGCTTTATTTTTAATTCTTTTTGCTTTTAGTTTTGGAAAAATTATAAACTTTCTATTAGTGCCATTAGTTTTCAAATTTGAATAGTTAAAATTTGAATTCTTTGAAATTTGTGTGGATCACAAGTTTGTGATTAACTTTACTAAAAAAATGAACATAGATGCGCCTATAGAGAAAAAAGGTCCAGACGAACCCGGAACAATGGCCCACGTGGCTACCCTCTTGAGAGTGTTCTTGGTGAGAACATAGTTGACAAGGAGCGAACCGGTATTAATGGTATTACGAGGGCCAAACCATAAGACATTAAAGCATTTCAAATAAACTCTGAAAAAGTTGAAAGTTGGCATGGTATCATAATTTCACCCACATAGCATGTGCATGTACAAAACGGACAATGGTATCATACTCGTCTGTTACAAAGTTGGCATGGTATCATCATAATAGTTGCGGGAGAAAGTCTTCACTTTTTCTTCGCTTGTCTCATTTTCTTATTGCGCCAGTAACCATGGATAATCTTCATCGTTTATCGAGGATCTTTGGGGTCAGCCTTGACTTTGAAGGAGGAATTTCATGAAACTTTTCATAATCTTCAAACATGTCCATCTTGCCCTCCACTCCCACGATGTCCCTTTTTCCCGAAAAGAACTACGTGGCGCTTTGGCTCATCGTATGATGTATTCGCTTCCTTATCTTTTCTTTTTCTCGATGCGGTAGACATGTCCTTCACATAGATAACCTGTGCCACATCATTGGCTAGGACGAGCAGTTCGTCGGTGTACCCAAGATTTTTCAGATCCTTGTTGTCATTCCGTCATCGTGGGTCTACACTCGCACTCCTGCCTCCTGACAGATTGACCCATTTGCACTTAAACAAAGGAACCTTAAAATCATGTCTGTAGTCAAGTTCCCATATGTCCACTATGTAACCATAATACGTGTCCTTTCCCCTCTCGGTTGTTGCATCAAAGCGGACACCGCTGTTTTGGTTGGTGCTCTTTTGATCTTGGTCAATCGTGTAAAATGTATTCCCATTTATCTCGTATCCTTTCCAAATCGTAATAGTCGAAGATGGTCCCCTGGACAACAAGTACAACTCATCACAAAGAGAATTGTCACCTCTGAGACGTGTTTCCAACCAACTGCTGAAAGTCCTGATGTGTTCACATGTAATGCAGTCGTCGCACTGCTCCGGGTGTTTGGAGCGCAGACTGTTCTTGTGTTCATCGACATACGGGGTCACCAAGGTAGAGTTCTGTAGAACTGTGTAGTGTTCTTGAGACCAAGAATATCCATCCCTGCATATTATTGAGTCCCTTCCAAGCGTGCCTTTTCCAGTCAGTCTCCCCTCATACCGCGATTTAAGGAGACCTACCTTCTTAAGGTCAGGAATGAAGTCAACACAAAACCCGATGACATCCTCTGTTTGATGGCCCATGGAGATGCTTCCTTCTGGCCTAGCGCGGTTACGGACATATTTCTTTAGGACTCCCATGAACCTCTCAAAGGGTACATATTGTGTAGAAATACAGGCCCGTAATGACAATCTAAATCGACTAGATGAACTAGGGCGTGCGTCATGATATTGAAGAAGGATGGTGGGAACACCAGCTCGAAACTAACAAGACATTGCACCACATCACTCCTTAGCCTTGGTATGATTTCTGGATCGATCACCTTGAGAGATTGCATTGAGGAATGCACATAGCTTCACAATGGCTAATCGGACGCTTTTCCGTTAGAAGCCCCTCAATGCAACCGGAAGCGATTAACGTCATAATAACGTGGCAGTCATGAGACTTTAGGTTCTGGAACTTTTTCTCTGGCATATTTATTATTCCCTTTATATTCGACGAGAAGCCAGTCGGGACCTTCATACTAAGCAGGAATTCAAAGAAGATTTGCTTCTCTTCTTTGGTAAGAGCATAGCTGGCAGGACCTTCATACTGCTTTGGAGGCATGCCGTCTTTTTCGTGCAAACGTTGCAGGTCCTCCCGTGCGTCAGTTGTATCTTTTGTCTTTCCATACACGCCCAAGAAGCCTAGCAGGTTCACGCAAAGGTTCTTTGTCGCGTGCATCACGTCAATTGAAGAGCGGACCTCTAGGTCTTTCCAGTAGGGTAGGTCCCAAAATATAGATTTCTTCTTCCACATGGGTGCGTGTCCCCCAGCGTCATTCGGAACAGCTAGTGCGCCGGGACCCTTTCCAAAGATTACGTGTAAATCATTGACCATAGCAAGTACGTGATCACCGGTACGCATAGCGGGCTTCTTCCGGTGATCTGCCTCGCCTTTGAAATGCTTGCCTTTCTTTCGACATTGATGGTTGGTCGGAAGAAATCGACGATGGCCCAGGTACACATTCTTCACCGCAGCTTCGCAGGTATATACTTTCGGTGTCAAGTAAACAGTGCGTGCATGCGTGGTATCCCTTGTTTGTCTGTCCTGAAAGGTTACTGAGAACGGGCCAATCGTTGATGGTCACGAATAGCAACGCCTTTAGGTCAAATTCCTCCTGTTTGTGCTCATCCCATGTACATACACCATTTCCATGCCACAGCTGTAAAAGTTCTTCAACTAATGGCCTTAGGTACACATCAATGTCGTTGCCGGGTTGCTTAGGGCCTTGGATGAGAACCGGCATCATAATGAACTTCCGCTTAGGCACATCCAAGGAGGAAGGTTATACATACATAGTTTCATGGGCCAGGTGTTGTGATTGCTGCTCTGCTCCCCGAAAGGATTAATGCCATTCGCGCTTAAAGCAAACCATACGTTCCTTGGGTCACGTGCAAACTCAGCCCAGTACTTCCTCTCGATTTTTCTCCACTTCGACCCGTCAGCGGGTGCTCTCAACTTCCCGTCTTTCTTACGGTCCTCACTATGCCATCACATCAACTTGGCATGCTCTCCGTTTCTGAACAGACGTTTCAACCGTGGTATTATAGGAGCATACCACATCACGTTCGCAGGAACCCTCTTCCCGGGGGTCGCCACAACATCACCGAGGTCATCTCGTCTGATCTTATACCGTAATGCACCGTGATACCGGGCATGCGTTCAGATCCTTGTACGCACCGCGTAGAGGATGCACGATCATTAGGGCATGCATGTATCTTTCCGCACCTCCAATCCTAGAGGGCGACGACCTTCTTTGCTGCGTATGTACCGTCGGCAATTCCTTATCCTTTGGAAGCTTCTTCTTCAATATTTTCAAGAGCTTCTCAAATCCTTTATGCAGCACAAGATTCTCTGCCTTCCTTTGCAGCAATTCCAAGATGCACCGAGCTTTGTGTTTCCATCTTCGCAATTGGGGTACAACCCTTTTTCTCGATCCTCTAACATGCGATCGAACTTCAGCTTCTCCTTTTGACTTTTCGTGATTGCGTCCTTGCATCGACAATGACCCGTCGGAGATCATCATCATCGGGCACATCGTCTCGTTCCTCTTGATCTTCAGCAGCTTACCATTGCAGCATCATCGCACATCCTCTGGTTCCTCTTGATGTTCAAGAGCATCACCGTATTCAAAGGGCAGATAGTTGTCATCGCATTTCTTCTTCTTCGCCGCCTTCCATCATAACCCCTATTTCTCCGCCTCGTCCAAACATTATAGTGTGGCATGAAACCCGTGTAAAGCAGGTGGGTGTGAAGGATTTTCCGGTCAGAGTAAGACTTTGTATTCCCACATATAGGGCATGGACAACACATAAAACCATTCTCGCTTGTTTGCCTCAGCCACTTGAGAAAATCATGCACGCCCTTAATGTACTTGGACGCAGGTCATGTTACCGTACACCCATTGCGGTTCATCATCTGCAGCATTATATATAATTAAGTGTGTCAAAATCATTATAGAACATCATGAATAGATAACTAAGTGACCAAATTAATAGAAGTTCATCATCACATTAAAACCAAAGTACATACATAGTTCTCATCTTCAAGCGAAAATCATTACAGAACAACATAAAGCTCTGCAGAGCATCTAAATTAATTAAACCATACATTGAAACTATGTCAAACATTTCAATGCAAAAACAAATGCGATCATAATCGCAACCAAGGTAACAACTGATCCAACGGCATAATGATACCAAGCCTCGGTATGAATGGCATATTTTCTAATCTTTCTAATCTTCAAGCGCATTGCATCCATCTTGATCTTGTGATCATCGATGACATCCGCAACATGCAACTCCAATATCATCTTCTCCTCCTCAATTTTTCTTATTTTTTCCTTCAAGAAATTGTTTTCTTCTTCAACTAAATTTAACCTCTCGACAATAGGGTCGGTTGGAATTTCCGGTTCAACAACCTCCTAGAAAAATAAAATCTATGTCACGTTGGTCGGCATAATTTTCATAAACAATAAATGAACCAATAGTTATGAAAAGATAATATATACCACATCCGAATCATAGACAGGGCCCGAGGGCAGCGGGGCGGATACCAAAACCATCGCACTATATAAGATGCAATAATAAAAGTTAGAAAATAATACAAGTATCTATCTAAACATACAAGTAAGAATATTTTTCCTTTCGTAAAGAAGATAAGAACGAGAGGCTCACCACGGTGGTGCCGGGCGATGAGATCGGCGCTGGTGATCGGCCGGTGTGAAGACGGGTACAGGCGTGACGGACCGCTAAACCTAGACAAATATTGAGGAAAATGGAGCTTGGAGGTCGAGCTTGGAGAGGAGAAAGCTTAAGTAGTGTGGCTCGGGCATTCCATCGAACACCTTGTGTGCATAGGAGGTGAGCTAGAGCACCACCAAGCCCTCTCCCCTCGGCTGCCCGGGAAAAAGCAGGCGGTGTCAGTGCTCTTACGCCGAGGGGTATATATAGCCACCTCATTGGTCCCGGTTGGTGGCACAGGCCCGAATCGACTAAAGGCAGCCTTTGGTCCCGGTTCATGGCACCAACCGGACCAATAATAGTGGTGGGCAGGAGCGAGGCCCATTGGTCCCGGTTCGTCCCACCAACCGGGACCAAAAGGTCCAGACGAACCGGGACCAATGGCCCACGTGGCTTGGCCGGCCCCCGGGGCTCACGAACCGGGTCCAATGCCACCATTGGTCCCGGTTCTGGATTGAACCGGGACTAATGGGCTGACCCGGCCAGGACCAATGCCCCCTTTTCTACTAGTGCTTTTATATCATTTTTGGGACTAACCTAATAACCGGAGGCCCATCCCGAATTGCTGTTTTTTTTGCCTATTTCAGTGTTTCGAAGAAAAGGAATATCAAACGGAGTCCAAACGGAATCAAACCTTCGGGAGCGATCTTTTTGGAACAAACGCAATCCAGGAGACTTGGAGTGGACGTCAAGAAGCAGCCGAGGCGTCCACGAGGGTGCCTGGCGCGCCCTAGGGAGGCTGGCATGCCCCCCACCCTCGTGGGCCCCTCGAGGCTCCCCTGACCGACCTCCTTCGCCTATATTTCTCTCGTACACTAAAAACATAGAGGAGCACCACAAAAACCTAATTCCGCCGCCGCAACCTTCTGTACCCGTGAGATCCCATCTTGGAGCCTTTTACAGCGCTCCGGCGGAGGGGGAATCGATCATGGAGGGCTTCTACATCATCGCCAAGGCCTCTCCGATGAGTTGTGAGTAGTTTACCACAGACCTTCGGGACCATAGTTATTAGCTAGATGGCTTCTTCTCTCTCTTTGAATCTCACTTCAATGTTCTCCTCGTTCTTATTGTAGTTCTATTCGATGTTTCTCTTTTGCGGTGTGTTTGTCGAGATCCGATGAATTGTGGGTTTATGATCTAGTTTATCTATGAGAAATATTTGAATCTCCTCTGAATTATTTTATGTATGATTGGTTATCTTTGCAAGTCTCTTCGAATTATCAGTTTGGTTTGGCCTACTAGATTGATCTTTCTTGCAATGGGAGAAGTGCTTAGCTTTTGTTCAATCTTGCGGTGTCCTTTCCCAAAGGATGGCAGGGGCAAAGCAAGGCACGTATTGTATTATTGCCATCGAGGATAAAAAGATGGGGCTTATATCATATTGCTTGAGTTTATCCCTCTACATCATGTCATCTTGCCTAATGTGTTACTCTGTTCTTATGAACTTAATACTCTAGATGCATGCTGGATAGCGGTCGATGTGTGCAGTAATAGTAGTAGATGCAGGAAGGAGTCGGTCTACTTGTCGCGGATGTGATGCCTATATACATGATCATGCCTAGATAATCTCATAACTATGCACTTTTCTATCAATTGCTTGACAGTAATTTGTTCACCCACCGTAATACTTATGCTATCTTGAGAGAATCCACTAGTGAAACCTATGGCCCCCGGGTCTATCTTTTATCATATAATTTCCGATATACTCTATTTTGCAATCTTTACTTTCCAGTCTATATCATAAAAATACCAAAAATATTTATCTTATTTTATTATCTCTATTAGATCTCACTTTCACAAGTGGTCGTGAAGGGATTGACAACCCCTTTATCGCGTTGGTTGCGAGGTTCTTGTTTGTTTGTGTAGGTACGAGGGACTTGTGAGGAGCCTCCTACCGGATTGATACCTTGGTTCTCAAAAACTGAGGGAAGTACTTACGCTACTTTGCTGCATCACCCTTTCTTCTTCAAGGGAAAACCAATGTAGTGCTCAAGAGGTAGCACGGCTCAGGAAGGGACGTTCGTTCGACAGAGAAAAGGACGAGCTCGGGAATCCTGAGCACCTTGGACGAACACGAGGCATGCAAGGCTCCGTTTCATGGAAGGCTGGGTTTCTGAACGCTGGCGGTTACAAATGCCAAGAGCGGAGGAGGAAAGTTGAGCAGAACAAACTGCAGGAGCTGCACGCAAGGGTACGGAAGTTAGAGGAACGAGATGCAATTCGAAGCAAGTGACCTGCCGAAGCTACCCCCGAAGCTACCCCGCCATCTCCGCGGAGAAGCAGCGTGGCTTCCACCGAGCTGCTTCAGCTGGAGCCTGTCTTCACGGCTCCTGCTAGCTACCCCGTGGATGCTATCACGGAGTCTCAACATTGCCACCTTATGACGCAATGGTAAAACTACAAAGTCAAGGCGGCTATCGGCTCTATTCGACCTCCTGAACCCGGCGCAACCTTTCACTGCCATCCAATTCCAGAAGGATATGCTAGGGTGACGGTGGAAGAAATAGCGAAGTGATTTGAGGAGCTCGTGCTTGACCACCCTACCAGTGAACGTTGGGTTCTGCTCTGAAGACTCCATGCCTATGGCGGAAGGACGCCTCCGCCTCCTCTGAGGGAGTCCTCGATAAGGGGGTATCCGGACAGCCGGACTATATACTTTGGCCGGACTGTTGGACTATGAAGATACAAGATTGAAGACTTCGTCCCGTGTCCGGATGGGACTCTCCTTGGCGTGGAAGGCAAGCTTGGCGATTTGGATGTAGATTTCATTCTTTGTAAACTGACTCTGTGTAACCCTAGCCCCCTCCGGTGTCTATATAAACCGGAGGGTTTGGTCCGTAGGACTCATCAACAGCAATCATACCATAGGCTAGCTTCTAGGGTTTAGCCTCTCCGATCTCATGGTAGATCAACTCTTGTAATACTCATATCATCAAGATCAATCAAGCAGGAAGTAGGGTATTACCTCCATCGAGAGGGCCCGAACCTGGGTAAACATCGTGTCCCTGACCTCCTGTTACCATTAGCCTTAGGCCTGATTCAGGACCCCCTACCCGAGATCCGCCGGTTTTGACACCGACATTGGTGCTTTCATTGAGAGTTCCTCTATGTCGTCGTTTTAGGGCTCGATGGCTCCTCCAACCTTCAACAACACCGTCCTAGGAGAGACTTTTCTCCCCGGACAGATCTTCGTGTTCGGCGGCTGCACACTGCGGGCCAACTTGCTTGGCCATCCGGAGCAGATCGACAGCCCACCGCCATCGTGTCAGGTTCTAAACCTAAACTACACTGCCGACATCCGCGGAGACTTGATCTTCGACGGATCCGGACCCATATCAGGGGCGTCGAACAATCACGACGTGCATGACCTAGATCTGTCGTCGGACAGTATTCGGAACATCGCACCCGCTACGGCTCCGGACTTCGTTCCAGAGCACGTCGTGCCTTCCGAGGACGGGTGGATGGACCCCGCCCCGAAGGCCGCACACTCCTCGGCGTTGGAGCCGAACACATACTCCTCTCCTAAAGAAATCTGTACCTCCGGACCCCCGAACCCGTCTCCGGTCGTGTGTTCCGGACCGCGCGCATCCGTGCCCATCGAATCTAACTAGGCTCCGGTTATGGAGTTCGCCGCCGCGGATATCTTTCAGCACTCACCCTTCGGAGACATGCTAGATTCATTAAGCTCTCTCTCTCTCTCTCTCTCTCTCTCTGTTAGGAGACTCCTGACCGAACTATGATTGGCTCAAGGGGGAAGCTGGCGACGAAGAAATTCGTTACCCATCCACCACCCACTTAATAGCCACGGTCGATGATTTGACCGACGTGCTTAACATCGACTCCGAAGACATCGACGGTGTAGACGACGATGCGGGAGAAGAACAGGAACCACCGCCCACAGGCCGTTGGGCTGCCACCCCTTCATATGATATATATATATATATGGTGGATACTCCCAAAGAAACCAATGGCAATGAGGCAACAGGGGATATCCCCTCGGGGAAGAAATCAAAGCATGGGCGTCATCGGCGCCGCTCCAAGCCCCGCCACAGCAATACCGACACTGGAGAAGAAAACCCAGATGGTGCCGAAGAGGAATATGATCCTGATCAACCCACCTTCGAGCAAGCCGAACAGGAACACGGGCAGGCTAGCCAAGATGAACAGGCGACAGATGGATACTCGGAGGACGATAACTATATGCCTCCCTCCAAAGACGAGGTGAGCCTCAGTGACGACAATTTCGGCGTACCAGAGGATCCCATAAAGCAGAAGCGCTTCAAGCGCCGGCTTATAGCCACTGCAAGAAGCCTGAAAAAGAAACAGCAGCAGCTTCAAGCTGATCAAAATCTGCTCACAAACAGGCGGACTAAGACCCGGGCAGACGAGGAATACGGACTCGAGCGCCGAACAAAATACTACCCAAAGCGCAGGCTATTACCTCGATTCGAAGAGGCGGCTCTAAAAATCAAACGCAGGCCTACACCCCGCTGACAGCACACTGCGGCAAGGGGCTGCGTGCAAAACCAGCATTACATACCAAACAACAACATAGCAAGCACCCCGGGTGCATCAGCAGACAAAAACAGAGCCCGCAAACCTTGGTGCAACAAATATAAGCGTCCCAAGACAAAGAATGGCGACCAGGAAACGGCGATCAACACAGGAGCCCGTAGTCCTCAACCCGTTGAGCGGGAGAAGAGACTTCAGCATCTTAATTCGGGCCCCTCCAGCCTGAACCGCATACTTGACCGCCCATGTCAAATTCATGATACCCCAGGAGCGGAAGCCAATCACACCAATAGAGAATGCTGGGTCTTTAAAAAGATCGGCAGGCCGCCGCCGGAAGGAGCATGAAGAGGTCCCAGGGCAAGAAGCCCAGATTATCAAGTCTAGGGATCGATCACTTAAGGATCGGACCCACCCAAAAACTCATTTTCGAGTGTCTTCACTAGGCGCAAAAGCCACTCAGGCCCCGCCACTCTGGAGATGGTCTTCGGATCGCCCAAAATTGCCATACCAAAGTACTACCTTTCGGCATTACACCTCTAGGCAGTAGCTATTCAGCACCGCCAGGACACACTGCGACTCGACGCATTATCGCCCAAAGCCTACGACAGTTCTAAAAAAAACAAACCAGACCCACCTGATGTAGTCACAATTGCGGGCAAGGCCGAGCTTCGCCTCGGTGCCGAAGAGTGTTCGGCTACTTTATTAACAGAAGCAGCGAGTCACGGTTTTTTCAATCGAACTTAGATTCGACAGGCAAACTCCCGGACACCGGCAAAGGAGTCCGAACTACTTCATGATACCCCAGCTCATACAGATCCTTCAGCATAAGCTGGACGGGTCACATCCCATGTCTCAGCCACTGCTCACGCACGCCTTTTAGCATTATTTGCAGGTTCGCCTTCGCGCATAACTGGACCGGCGACTTGGAATCAGCTCGGACGCACACAAGGGGGAATCTCCACCCCACCTGAATACAATTCGGATATTCCTCCGGACTCGCGCACAGCTCCCCACCGCCCGGCCCCAACAGGTTCTGCCGTCATGCCTCTCTTTTATAACATGCACCGTACTCATACGCATAGATGTATTACTTAAATACAACATGTAGAGTCATTTGACGCTTATCTGCTATTATTTCTTAACGACATTTTGTCGTAACGGCATCCGAACATCGTGTTATGCCTTTAAATGCCAGGGGCTTCATTGCACCCGTACTACGGCGACTAAAGTCCGAACACCTTCTCGGTCGTTCGGCACCCCGAACTTTTAGCATTATATGCATCAGCTCCGAATCATGTCTTGGGTCATTGGTTGGGTTTGCCCGGCTCCCATGTTTTGGTACCTTACGTTCCGCAATATCGGCTAACGTAGCGCTGGGAGAACTACTGCGATTGTGTCCTGGTTCTTCCAGACGAACACCTCAGTAGAGAAAGCCAAAAACCGACTGTCATGATAAGGCGAGAGTTGGTCAGCTGTTCGAGAGGTTGTAAAATCTTTAAGGATTTATTCGGCATAATGCCATAATAAAATGCAGCGTGCGAAGGATCGGTCCACCGATCAGGCGCTATTAGAGCCCCCCGTGCGGTCTTCCGAACACCAGGGGCTGCGCCTCCCATACTCGAATTCCTATGGCTAAGTGAGAGTAATAAAGCCCTATAGTCTGATTGCCTGGTTCGCTGTGCTGAACACCTCCTTCATGGACCCAAGAATGGGATAAACAGTGTTCAGGTGTATCCCGAACAGCCCCGTAGTTCCTACATGGGGGCAGAAGCCGACGACTGGCCAACTCTCAAGACTAACATATTAAACGGTCGTGCAGGAATAAAATTTACACATAACAGGCACATACATATAAGTGACTCTGTTTTGCCTTAAGGATAGCACAACTGCTTTCAGGCAAAAATAATGTCTTTCGCACATTGCTCAGCCACGAGGCGGGCCCCTTTCAGGACACCATCATAATATAATCCGGGCTTGCGGTGCTCCTTCCCCTCCGGCGGCCCCTCGGTCATCAGCTTCTCAGCATCAAGCTTCCGCCAATGCACTTTTGCACGGGCGAATGCCATTCGTACCCCTTCTATGCAAACCGACCGCTTAATGACGTCCAGCCGAGGGCAGGCATCCACAATTCGCTTCACGAGCCCGAAGAAACCGCTCAGTATGGGCTCGGCGGGCCATAGTCGGATAACCAAATCCTTCATGGCTAGTTCGGCCGCCTGATGCAATTCGATCAGCTGTTTTAGCTGGTCGACAAACGGCACCGGATAATTCGGCGCCAAATACTGCTACCAGAAGAGCTTCTCCGCAGTTTCCTTCTTCTCAGCTCGGCAGAATTGGGCAGCATCAGATATGCTGTGTGGCAGGTCCGCAAATGCCCCTCGAAAAATTAGGATTCAATGGGTCATCATGAATCTTCCCTGCAAAGGCGTAAGGCGCTTTGAATAAAAAAACCCTTACCAGCCGCAATCTTCCGTGCCTCCTGAATATCCTTCAGACCAGCCCGGGCTTCCTCCTGAGCATCATTCGCGGTCTCGAGAGTTTGGGCGAGTTCGGATTCTTTCAATGATAGACTCTGCTCCAAACTCTCGCTTTTCTTACGGCCTCCTGAAGCTCTCGCTCAGCTTCCACGACCCTCGCCTCGTGCTTCTCGCGGAGAGCCTACTCCGTGGCCGCTTTCTTTTCGGCCAAGGCAACATCCTTCTTGAGCGCCTCAACTTCGGCATATGCCCCTGGAGTGCGCAATATATATGCCTTAAGATAGACACAACTACTTACTTGTGCTAAAACTTACTAAAAGTTTCCAAACATACCTTGTTTATCCTCCAGCTGCTTCTTCACTCGGCCGAGTTCCTCTTCGGCCCGCTCCAGACTCTGCTTGAGTCCGGACACCTCCGCAGCATGGGAGGAGGCAGTCGTTGCAGACGCCTGATTAATAAGACAATAGATCTATGTCATTAGCTGAGTCTCCTGTGGACAGAGCTTTGATCCCCTGTCCGGTTCCTGTCCTCTCCGAATAGTGCATCAGGGGCTGCTATCTATATAATGACAATCTTCTAAGAACATACCTCCAAGCCTTTTATAAGGCTGATGCAGGATTCATTCAGTCCGCTCTCGGCGGCCTGAATCTTTTCTATCACCACGCCCATAAGGGCGCGGTGTTCATCAATGATGGACGCACTCTCCAGTGCTGTCGATAGGCCGCCTGACACCTTTGGTTGGACGGAGGCCGCAGGTGGAGTAGGATCACCCCCTCCAGTCAAGAGGGGATGCCTGCCTGACCCCGAAGCCTTAAGGGTCTCCGGGACTGTGTCCAGCTGTGGGCCGAATCCACGATCGCCCCCGCCGTCGACGTTCATGGGAACCGCCGCTCCCGCGTATCCGGCCCCCGAGGTACGCCCCCCGGCTCAGGTCCTTTTTGGACGACACCTCGGTGTCACAACCAGGCTTCGGGGAAGGGGCCATGGGAGGTGTCTCGCTCTCCAAGGCATCGGAGCTCAACGAGTCCTCCGATGAGGCTTGTTGGGCAGGAGACCTCGCCGGACTGTAAAAAGTACGGTGCGAATCAAAATACTACATTCTAGTAAAGGATTGGGATGCATGAATATGTTCGGATTTCATGCACTTACGAGTTTACCAGGGGCTGGGCCCTGGGATCCCACTCCGGGCTACTATCGTTAGCCATGGTGGACGCCTCGGGAACAGATGTTCTTCCCCTCTTAGGCGAATCCGCCTCTAAGGATGAGGAGGCTGTCCTTTTCTTCCTCCCCCTCGCAGGTGACTCGAGCTCTTCTTCCTCCTCATCCTCCTCTTTCTCCTCGTCCTCTTCCTCCTCCTCCTCATCCTCAGCGGAGGAGGGATGTTCACTAGAGTCTTCGGGCTTCGGTGTCCGAAGCACCGAGACAACGGAGACCGCTCCTGGTCTCCTTGACCTTTTTGTCAGCCTCTTTCTTCGGCGCCACGTGAGGCGGCTGGACCCGGCTTATCTTAAATCGAGAAGAGGTCCCTTGATTCTGCCCGGCAGCGAGGCGAACAATAAATCCGCTCTGCCTTCTTCGTCCATCCCTGAGGTGATCGTGGAAAAGCACGTTAAAGAACATCTCCCTTGGGACATATCAATGAAACATACGGATAGCCAAGACATAATGACAATTTACCGGACTGGCGGGGTGGGACGGTTGGTACCCGCGGTCTACGGCACAGCCCGGCCATGGTTTTCCGGACTTGAAGAGCACCTTCCAGATGTCCTTGTGCGAGGAGCCAAAAAGTTCCCAGAGGGTCTGGTGCTCGGCCGGGTCATACTCCCACAAATCACAGCCTCTGTGCTGACAAGGAAGGATCAGGCGGACCAGCATCACCTGGACCACATCAACAAGCTTGATGGCCTTGTCCTCCATATCTTTGATGCGCGCCTAGATCACTGACAGTTCGTTGGACGACGACCAGTTCACGCCCTTCTTGGGCCAGGACGTGAGCCGCAAAGGGGCTCTGCATCAAACTTCGTGAGCAGCGCCCGCTTTTGGCCACATGGCTCAGTGATGTAGAACCACTGTTGCTGCCACTCCTTGACGGAGTCGTTGAAAGTACCCGTCGGCCATATGACCTTGGGCATCCTGCTCACCATGGCACCGCCGCACTCGGCATGTTCGCCATTTACCACTTTGGGCTTCACAATGAAGATCTTGAGCCATAGCCCGAAGTGTGGCGGGATGCGGAGAAAGGCCTCGCACATGAAGATAAACGTCGAGATGTTGAGGAAAGAATTGGGGGATAGATCATGAAAATCAATCCCGTAGTAATACATAATGCCGCGAACAAAAGGGTGAAGGGGAAACCCAAGCCCGTAGACGAAATGGGGGAGGAAAACGACTCTCTCATGTGGCTCCGGAGTAGGGACGATTTGTCCCGCCGTTGGAAGACGGTGGCCGATTTTCTTGGCCAGAAATCCGACCGCCCGCAGCTTTTTAATATCCTTCTCCTAGACGGAGGAGGCCATCCACTTGCCTCCTGCTCCAGATCCGGACATTTTTGGAAGACCTTTGTTGGTGGGGAAGATGAATGCTTGGGCGCTAGAGCTCGGGCGAAAGTAAAAGGTGCGAGCAGAAGGAGAAGAAGGCGTGGGTAGAAAGGAGGAGGCCTTTCCCCTTTATAGAGGCGATGAAACTTTATGCCTCCCGCTTGCCTAATGGAACCTGCTCGTTCCCCACTCACCGTAATTAGGTGATACGGTTGGGTTACCCACGCCCGTATTGAAGAGGATCTCGCATTAAAGGGACTCGATCTCTGCTTTTACGGGACGTGCCAAAGAAACCGCCTCGCAATATGTGCGGAAGCAGGTTGAAGAAAACGGTTCGAATAATTGCCGAGCCATGGCGTGATGTCACACAATGAAGAGTTGTCAGCAGATTAGATTCGTGGATTATTATTCTGTCTACGGCGGTATATGGGATTTATCTTGCGGAGCCGGACACGGTCCTTGTGTTCGGAATTTATTCTGGAGTATTCGGAGATAGAACCCGCCTCGCAATGCCGAAGACAATCTACGCGCCAGACTCGTCGTCATTGAAGCCTGGTTCAGGGGCTACTGAGGAGTCCTGGATAAGGGGGTATCCGAACAGCCGGACTATATACTTTGGCCGGACTGTTGGACTATGAAGATACAAGATTGAAGACTTCGTCCCGTGTCCGGATGGGACTCTCCTTGGCGTGGAAGGCAAGCTTGGCGATTCGGATGTAGATCTGCTTCTTTGTAAACCGACTCTGTGTAACCCTAGCCCCCTCCGGTGTCTATATAAACCCGAGGGTTTAGTCCGTAGGACTCATCAACAACAATCATACCATAGGCTAGCTTCCAGGGTTTAGCCTCTCTGATCTCGTGGTAGATCAACTCTTGTAATACACATATCATCAAGATCAATCAAGCAGGAAGTAGGGTATAACCTCCATCGAGAGGGCTCGAACCTGGGTAAACATCGTGCCCCCAGCCTCCTGTTACCATTAGCCTTAGACGCATAGTTCGGGACCCCCTACCCGAGATCCGCCGGTTTTGACACCGACATCCTCCTCCACCTCCGGCGAGTCAGGGCACTCTGCCTCCTCCTCCGCCTGCTCCTACGGCGAGTGATCAGGGCACTCCCCTCCTCCTCCGGCGCGTGGCGGCACTCCTCCTCCTTCTCCGCCTGCGCCGGCGCGCCCGACCAGCCAGCCTCCTCCTTCTCCGCCTCCTCAGCAAGGGCGGAAGAGACCCGCCGCCGCTCAGGCTGCTCCGGCGCATCGTACTTCTCCTCCGCCTCGTAAGCAATGAAAGAAGACAGCCGCAGCCGCTTGGCCTGCTCCAGCGTCTAGCAGTACAGCCAGAGGCGGGAGGTAATACAGATTCGGTTCATCTCTCAAGACTCCAGAGAAGTTACCATACGAGATGACCGAACAGGAAAACGAGGAGATCTGTCAAGCCCAGAAGATAAATCCGGTGAAAGCGAAGCACACTTTGGATGCCCTGCAGCGACCACCACCGTCTCCGCCGCAAACCAACTATGAGAGCATTACTGAAAAGACATATAAGGAAGTGAAGCGTCGGGAGGTACTTGCAGTGACAAAAGGTTACAAGAACGAAGAAGTGGGAAAAAAATTCCCTAGCTCAGCGAACAAGCGAACAAATCGTGCCCCCCGCTCAAGGTGTCTAGCGATATCGTCGCTAATCATCCGGGGATCTTGCCCGGTACCAATCCTGCAGATTACATGCACGACGTGCACATTTTGATATAATGGAGGTGGACGAATTGAAATACGAGTACGGGAAGCCTCTCGTCAAATATGGAACTACTCTAACAACGATGATGCGAAGATTCCATGATTGATACATGGAAACCGGCAGAAAGCAGTCAGCTGGGAAGAAAATCGATACTTTGACGCTGAAAGTTAAAGAGGATCAACATGACCTCGTTGGAATTGAGGAGTTGTCTGTTCCATTTGAGGAGTTTTTTCAGTTTTTTAATCTAAAGGCCCTCGATAAATTAACGGTCACTTGCTACTGTCTGTAAGTACTACGTCTGTCATTAAGTCTCTATATATAGTTTAGCTCTTTCATTGCATGTATATATAATTATCCCGATAATTCATCCTGGAGCCCGGGCTCAGTTGCTCCCGGTCAGCAAAAAATTCAAAAAAATACTAGAAAAATTCAAAAAATTCCAATTTTTTTTGTGTGGTAGATAATTAGATGCGTGAGGTACGCTGCAAGAATCAACTCGTTTAGATATTTGAGTAGGTCTCGGCAAAAAAGACAAATCGGGTCAAAACAGTTCATGAGTAGTAAACTTTTTTAAAGACCCCGATTTTGTCTTTTTTGCACAGACTTGATCAAACGTCCAAATGAGTTGATTCTTGCAGCGAACCTCACGCATCTAATTATCTATCACACAAAAAAATGTAATTTTTTGAATTTTTTTTGTATTTGTTTTGATTTTTTCCGTGAGCGGGGGTGCAGCTGAGCCCGGGTGCAGATTCACCGCACTCTAATTATCCTCACTATATTATGCAGATTGAAGATCGTCGAATGCAGAAAAGCTGAAATGTATGATATTTGGTTCATTAACACAAATCTCATAGATGAATTTACGGTTACATTTAATACCAAAGAAACTGAGGACAACTTGCTACGATCATTGGTAATAAATCAAAACAAAGATACAATACTCTTTCCTTACAACTTCAAGTGAGTGTTACTGTCTTGTGCATATTCGGTTTCCCTTAATTATTACTCAAGGTTATAGTAATTAATGTAATTGATGAGTTATGCATGCATGCGCACGTTTCACTATATTCTCCTAGAGATTAAGCTTGAGCAGGGACTAGTAAACGTCTTAGACTCGAGACGAAAAGATCCCA
Source organism: Aegilops bicornis (assembly GCA_021605145.1). NCBI lineage: Eukaryota > Viridiplantae > Streptophyta > Magnoliopsida > Poales > Poaceae > Aegilops > Aegilops bicornis. Next base: position 3,877,574 of record JAHIAL010000011.1, read on the forward strand.
AGGACTATGCAGACATGTCTAAAATGCTCGAGAAGTAAGTTGAATCGATCATCATCGCACCATATCGGCAACTTTGTTCATTTCATGATATCAAGTAATTGTTTTCTTTGTCTCGCAGGGTTTGGAAAGTATTAACCGCACAAGTTTCGGGGCTACCGCGGGATCTGCGATGGAAATACCCGAAATTAAGTATTACTAGCTAGCTAGTTCCGCGCATCTCCCGTTGATTCTAGCTACTTTCATCAATGCCATTTATAATGCTTCATTATCAGTTTGATTGACCTCTATTTCTCGTAAAGTGCTTGTGGCAGGAAGCCGGGAATAATTACTGTGGATACTACATCTGCGAGTTCATCTACAACGCGACGGCCAAGAATAGGCGGGGCTACTCTAAAAGACAATATGAAGTGTGTAAGAAAAAATATTCACAAGTTTATTTTATTACCATCATTTGTGTTGAGTTTCATTCATATATATGTATTGACCCCCTTATTCAAATTAGATATGGGAGATGCGGAATGAACTCCTACCACAAGATCGCATGCGAGCAATTCAAGAGGAATTGGCTGGATTCTTTCTTGACCATGTCATCAATAAAGCCGGAGAATACCCCATGCATGTGGAAGTTGAGTTCATATGTTAGGGCATTGTAAGAGATCTTACACATTGTGTTAGGGCATTGTATATATATATATAGGTAAGATATAGGAAAACTTGTTGTTTGACCAATCTCTTGCAGAAGGCGAGCTCGATCGCTTCTGTATATGTTCATGACGATTTTCTGTACTTAATAGTTTCCTTCATTTGCTTACTAGCTAGATAGCGTGTCGAATCCTTTCTATACGTATAGTACGTAGCGCCGACCAAGCACGGAGATAAGAGAGGACACTTCACTCTATTAGCTAGCTAACACAATATATAAAACCCCTAAATTAACTTTACAAACCCCCCCCCCCCACCCCCCCCCCCTTTCAAAAAAACAAAAAAACCCAGCCTCTGAAATGCTGACGCGTGGAAGCCTTTTGGTCCCGGTTGATGGCACCAACCGGGACAAAAGCCCCCTGCCTGGGCAAGCGGCAGCCGCCACGTGGATCCCCATCTGTCCCGGTTCCTGGGCGAACCGGGACTAAAGGGACTGGGCTTTAGTAACGACTTTTTAGTCCCGGTTCGGGAACCGGGACAAATGGCCCTCACGAACCGGGACGAATGGGGGTTTTTCTACTAGTGATACAAGTAAGAATTTTTCCTTTTAGAAAGAAGATAAGAATAAGAGGCTCACCACGGTGGTGTCGGCGATGAGATCGGCGAGGGCGATCGACGGCGGTGAGGACGGGGACGGGACAGGATGAACCGCCAAACCTAGACAAATCTTGAGGAAAATGGAGTTTGGACTAGGAGCTTCAAGAGCAGAAAGCTTATAAAGTGTCGCTCGGGCATTTCATCGAATACCTCATGTGCATTGGAGGTGAGCTAGAGCACCACAAAGCTCGCCCAGGGCCGGCTAAAAAAAACAGAGCAGTGCACTGCTCTGCTCGCGGGCAGGGGGGTATCTATAGTCCTCTATTTGGTCCTGGTTCCAGACACCAACCAGGACTAAAGGTTGTGAGCCAGGAGCGAGGCCCATTGGTCCCGGTTCGTGTCTGGAACCAGGACCAAAGGGATCAGGTGATCCAGGACGATTGGCCTTCGAGGCCCGGCCGGCCCCCTGGCCTCACGAATTGAGACTAATGCTCCCATTGGTCCCGGTTCATATGAGAACTGGGATTAATGTCCTCTTACGGCCTGGACCAAAGCCCTGTTTTCTACTAGTGCCCTCTCCCCTCGATTAGTCTTTAGATCAATCATGTGCCTCTAGCTGGTCATGGCTGTTGATGATGCAACTTGCTTCATAACATAATGCACTGCTGGTGGGCTCTAGAGGCATTTTAGAACGCCTCGGATGCTCTACCGTGTTGTAGTGATTGCAAGTTTGTATATCATTGGTCGAGAGCGCTGACCACGTTCACCTCTCCCTATCTCTCGTGTCTACTCACTTATAATTAGCGTTAATTCTTCACCGCTGGATCGCAGACATCTCCGTGCCCCAGTCAACCACTCCCTCTCCCCTCGACTATATTTTAGATCAATCATGTGCCTCTAGCTGGTCATGGCTTATGATGATGCAACTTGCTTCATATTCCTTCCGTCCAAAAATACTTGTCGGGAAGATGGATATATCTAAATGTATTTTTGTTCTAGATGCATCCATTTTCATCAATTTCTACGACAAGTATTTTCAGACGGAGGGAGTAACATAATACACTGTCAACCAAGGACTCGTCTTTTCTTTCTTTCTATCTTCTCAGTCTTGATAAAGCATCTGCAAATCGCGAAGAGCAGCACAAAACTCTGCATCTCCTATCCAGCCATCCACCCTCCCCACAGAGTCGATAATCAAGAGAGCGGGAGAATGGAAGGAACGACCGCCCAGCTTGTGTCCATCGTCGGGCAGCTGGTGGGTAAGGAGTACCGGCAGCTCCGCGGCGTGAGTGCCCAGGTGGCTGAGCTCAGCGACGAGCTGGAAACCATGAAAGCCATCCTCCGCATGCTCTCCGAAGCAGAAGAGGGCGCCGTGGACCACTTCATCCGGGTGTGGATGAAGCAGGTGCGCGAGCTCGCCTACGACGCTGAGGACTGCGTGCACCTCTACATCTTCCGCATCCGGTGCCGGTCCAGAGACCGCTTCCTCGTATGGTCCAAGCGCATGCTGGGTACGCTTTCTTCTCGCCGCCAGCTTGCTTTAGAGATCAAGGCACTCCGCGCCCGTGCTGTCGTGATCAGCGAGCGCCAGGAACGTTACGGGCTCAGCCGTGAGGTGCTGAGCCGCTCTACTTCTCCTTCCGCTTCCACGCCTGTGCTCGGCCATGCGCTCAGGCAGCTGCCAAACGACCCTGACCATCTAGTCGGCATCACGGAGAAGGCTACCAGACTGGCCGCCAAGGTGAAGGCGGTGACTGACAATGACATGACGCTCAAGGTTTTCTCCGTCGTGGGATTCGGCGGGCTCGGGAAGACTACGCTGGCGATGGAGGTGTGCCGGCAGTTGGAGGCCGACTTCCAAGGCCAAGCTCAAGTGTCTGTGTCCCAGGCGTTCCGCGACATGAAAGATTTGGAGGGATTACTGAAGCGCATACTTCTTCAAATCGTCAAGCCACGAAAGATAGGCATCGACGACGACGACGATGAACAAGATCCACCGGACGATGACATCGACAGCATGCGCGTAGACAAGCTTACCGACAAGCTCAAGGAGGTTCTCGAGGACATGAGGTAAGTATAAAACACTACGCACAAACTATCTCGTATATAGGACGTACAGTATATCTCTATATATTTATTAGTTTCTCTGTATTCTTTTTCATTTGAATCTATCAGTCTGAGTCTATTAAGATTGGTCTCGAAAAGTTTTCAGATGGAACGAAATGTTAGCCACACTCATTCGGTGGGGTCTAGATATAACGGCATATAGAATAAAGCACCCTAATCTGACTATAAATGATACTCCATTCATTTACTTGTACAGGGCCATAAATGTAAATTACAGTTATCAAGAGAAAAATTAAGAGCAATTTTAACATGATCCCTCTTACCTCCTCCTTTCACATGAGAGGTAAGAGTATAAAATAGATCTGAGCGAGGACGGGGCATCGACCCGTTGCTAGGCAGCTGGGGTTGCTGCCAGCCCATCCGAGTTCGAGTCCCGGCTTGGAGACGCGGTGCTCGTGGAGTTTCTCCTATGAAAAAATGCCAACGAGGGTTAGCCCTTGGGTTGGTCTCATTTTTTCTATATAAAATAGATCTGAGCCATTGATCTCATTAATTAGTGGCATGATTAACTCTTACCTTCTTACCTCATATCTAAAAGAGTCAATTACACCGGTGGTGCTAGAACTTGGCGTAAACGGTCACTTTAGTGCTAGAACTTGCGGCATACATTGAAGTGGTGCAAAAACTTGGCTTGAACGTGTAAATACGGTGCTAATCGCGTTTGTATACACCGATGATGCTGACGGGGCATGACAACATATGATGTCAGTGACTGTATGGTGAAGATGGGCCTGTGGCCTTTTTTTCTTTCAAGAAACGCCGGTATTTTTTTGCTTTTTTTCAAGAAACAACTGTATTTTTATTTTATTTTGTTTTTTGTCCTAAAAGGCCCCTGTCACGTATAGACCTCGGTCAACCACGAACGCATGGCTAGCACCCAGCCTAGAGTTGAGTTGATTACACACAAGCATATGGGAGGTTCATATCTTCACACTAAATAACATAAATTAAGAATTTCAATCCAGTTACGGGTTTGTAACCAGCAACCCGTGTAAAAGAAGGAAGGCGTGCCACTCCAAGTTATGGAATCTCATGCCTATGTAGAATTGTAGTAGTTTTTTTGTCTATAGCAGAACCTGCCCGTGGGCTACAATTTCTGTTTGTTTCTTTCATTTTTTATTTTCTTAAATATAAATTACGATATAAATAATATACAATAAAATATACTAAAATTATTCACGTATTAATTTAGAAAATCCATCAAATTAAATTATGAATTATTTGTATAATTTTAATAAGTGTGTGCATTTAAATTAATTTTAGAAGATATATTTAGAAAAATCGATCATATAAGTTCAAAATAAAAAGGTTTTAATAATTATTTTATATAAAAGTGTTCACGCTTTAACTTTTTATGGTGTTTTAAAACTGTTCATGCATTTTAATAAAGTTTATGTGTTTTATAAAAAAAAATGTATTTAAAACAAATATAACTATATGTATGGAAAAAATATGAGCCTAGTGTGCTAGCAGACTATGGATTCTCAAATAGAAACATATTTACAACTATAATTGTAATTATAATTTACATATTGTTTACAAATTTGGAAAAATGAAAATAAAAAATAATACGTTTAAAATCCGTCGCTCGAACTGTAGTCTGGTTTTGTCCAGCGGGCGATCTGTCGTAGACATAGATGCTAAAAATCCATTCTAGCTAAGCCGAGCCAGTGGTTGAATTGGTAGTTCTTCCTGCTGGTATGGTATCTATCAGGTCGCTAGGTTGAAACCCCTCTGCCCTGTCTTTTTTTTCGAATAAAATTCTGGAGTTCATATCATTTAGCTAAAAGATATAAATGGTCACTATCCTAATAGGACATGAATATGTGAGTTTGTTGGCTAGCTACGCACGTGGGTTATCCTGATGTCTCCAGTTAGAATCTGGGCGACCTGTTTTTAAAATTCTGATAAATTTTGTGATGTTGGCTCACAGATGAAACCTACCTGAAGCCACACATACAATTAGTTTACACCTACAGGGGCCTTTCCGTAAAAAATTGAAAAATAAAAATCAAAGGGGTTTATCGCAAAAGGAGCATGCCACACGCCACAACTCCACCATGGGGTGACTGACAGTGGGCCTGATACCATGCTGGCATGACCCGTCAGTGTCACCGGTGTATAGAAAGACGATTAGCACTGTATTTGCACGTCCGAGCTAAGTTTTTGCACCAGTTCAATGTATGCCGCAAGTTCTAACACTAAAGTGACCGTTTACGCCAACTTCTAGCACCACCCGTGTAATTGACTCTATCTAAAAAGGGGAGGGGGGCGTAAGAGAGACCATGTTAAAATTTGCCAAAAATTAATGTCTGTTGAAAATCAGCTTGTCTTCGCGTTTACCGGGTTAATTAGTGTCTAGAGGGCACATGCAAATTAGAGAAATTTGAGGAGTCCTGAGGGAGAAAATAGTTAAGAGTGTGATTATCTTTCACTGCATGCATGTGAATAGTTAAACCATGGGAGGGAGTGATGGGTTCCTAAATTTACTGAGAATTTGTTGTCTTACCTCCTGACATGACACTATGAATGTATGAAGGATACCTAAGATAGTCCTCTTGACTTTTTTCTCCAAGCGTTTTCTCCCCTTCCCCTCGGCGGCTAGGACAAACCCTCCCCTCCAGACTTTACCGGCGAGCTTGTGGATTCGTCTCCCCTCTGTTTGCTGCTTCGGCGGCCGGTTGCAGGGAGCGGAAGTCCGATGCCTTCACTCCAGCTAGTAGTTTAGGTTAGAGATTTTAGTCCTTGCAGGTGATGACACTTCTTCTTTGAGTTTGTCTTCCGGGTTCTGATCCTCTGATCCTTGAGCTCATCCATGGATGTAGTCAACAGAGCTCCTGTGAAATCATGTTGCCTCCCTGGGACGGCAAAAGGTTACCGTTTCTCTTTTATGTGTGCGACCGGCGAGATTTGGTGTCAGTTGCTTCGGATCTTGAATCTATCCAAAGGTTCAACGGTGACGACTACGGCACCAGGAAATTGGTTCTTAGGGGCATGTGCACAAATACTTCCTGGCTGTCATCGATAAGGCCCAGCCGGCTTCGTTAGGGGAGCGGTGACAATAGCACGTCGGCGAGAGAGGACCATCCCGGACGGTAAACTGCTAAAGATGGGAGGTAGAAGTATACAATCATCCGCAGTTGATTTCGCAAGGGTAGTTCTAGTCATTTTCCCGTTTTCCAAGATTACGCCAGTCCATCAGAAATCGGCCGTTCTGTTCGCCCTGGTTGAGCCATCGGCCATTGCTCTACCCACGCGCCGCCGCCAACTTGACGTGGCCGACCGGCTTCGCCGTCGTTGGACTCACCGCCGCATCCCTGTTTCCCAACGCGCTCCCGCCACCACCCTCCGCGAGTGCTTGACCTGGACCGTTGGACACCCGTCGACCTAGCCGCCGCTTCCTCGCACCTCTGGCCGCGCCTCCCAGAAGGGCACACGCATCGCCCTCACTTGTCCATGTCCTAGCCGGTACAGTACATGCCACTTCCCAAAAGAAAAATATAGTACAGATTGCAACGTCTCCCACCTTCTCGGGCTTTGGTATGGTGATTAATCACTCAACCCCCTGGTCGATGGTGATGCACTATTTTGGTTGATCGGTGGAGTCCGTCGATTGGTAGCTTCTGAAACACTATTTTGGTATGGTGATTAATCACTCAACCCCCTGGTCGATGGTGATGCACTATTTTGGTTGATCGGTGGAGTCCGTCGATTGGTAGCTTCTGAAACACTACGTCTCATTTTCCTAGTCGGCGCCCAACGGGGTAGCGAGGTTGCTCGGTCCACGAGCTCGTTCAACTGTGCCGTATCACTGAGCGCTCGGTCCACCAGCATGGCGGGAGGGAGAGGAAGCCTCGTCAAGGAAGACGATGTGGGCCGTGAGTGCGTGCTGCGGTCGACGAACACGGTCGACAGTGTAAAGGCGACGAGGCGGCACGCAGGGAGTGGCTATAGATCAATCGACTGACTCAAAAAGTAGTCAGTTGAATGTTAACAAAGGGAAAAGATTGCAACCCAGAAAGAAAACTGACTGACCCAAAACTATTGTCAGTCAGTCAGCCCAACAGAAAGAAAGCCTCAGAACTTTCTGTTTCTTTCTTCTGCTCTCTTTTTAGCCCAAAAAGAAAACGGGCCTGAACCCGCTAAGCTAAAGATCCAGTTATCGTACAACTCACTAGGTCTTCTCCCTTGCCTCCTCTTCTTTCTTGCTCGACACCCACACAACCGCCACCATGGGAGGAGAAAGAAAGCTCAGATCTCCTGTTGCCTTCTGATGTTTCTGAACAACTTGTCCAGACGATTCTTGCTGGCAGCAGCCTTCTCCTTCGATCCACCAAACCAACAGCAGCACAGATCTGCTAAAAAATGGATAATCCTCAAATTCATACCCAGATCACAGATCTGTCAGCAGGAAAAGCAAAACGAAGAAGAATGAAACATCAAACTGGTTCTGTAGTGTTCACTGGAGGTATATACACAAATTTGTACAAAATGGATTACAGGGTAGATGATCGAATTCATAACACTTTACCTTCATAAAACTTGCAACCTCAAAATACTAGAGTTGCACACACTTCATAAAGAGCGAAAAATGATATACAATCTAAATACTAAACTTGCATGCTCAAAAATGCTAAAATTGCAGATTCATCATAGTAAAATTGCGGACATTTTACAACAGCAAGACTGATATTACAGGACGTAGATACATGGACGTAGCAACACTCAATTCACAAAATATAACTACAGCAAAGAAAACTAATCCACAAAAAAAGAACTTGCATCATCATCATACTATACTTGCGCACACTTTATCAGAGCAAAAAAATTCAAAAACACTTGAAACAAAAATGGTAATACGAAAAATGGAAACTACTGTATGAAAGAATCCAATACTAAATTTAGATGTGTACAAAATGATACCCTAGTTTCAGGTTAACTGCATGTATAAACATTCATAAACTTCAGAATTTACAAATAAAACTTGCACCCTCAAGATAATAGACTTGCACGTACTTTATAAGAGCAAAAATTCATATAGAGTCCAATACTAAACTTGCATGCTCATCATAGTAAACTTGCACACCTTTTACAACAACAAGACTGATATTAACATTGTTGATATCATAATTTAGGGGTTACTAGATTTAACCTACATGGATTAAAGGAGGTGGATACATGGAGGTAGCAAAACTCAATTCACAAAAATATAACTACAACAACAAAACTAATCCACAAAACCCAATTTTTTTTTTAAAGAACTTGCATCCTCATCATACTAGACTTGCACACGCTTTATCAGAGCAAAAAAAAAAAATCACAAAACCTTGAAACAAAAATGATAATATGAAAGGTTTAAACTTGTAAAGTTAAAGGTGTACAAAATGATAACCTAGTTTGAGGTTAACTGCATTTTTCATAAAACCCTTAATGATACCCTGTATAAACTTGCATGCTGAAAATACTAAAATTGCACATTCATCATAGTAAACTTGCACACATTTTACAACAGCAAAAGACTAATATTAACCTTGTACAAAAGGGTAGATATATTGATTTAACTAACAAGGATTACAGGATAGATAACTCAATCAACAATTATAACCGCAGCAAACAGAACTGCATACACACACTAAAAAACATTTGAGTGGTTATACTAAATCTTGCATGCTATTAACAACAGTAAGCAATCACAAACTGTATGAGTTGATCCATGAAATTCAAAATTTACAAGTAAAACTTGTATCCTCATAATACTAGACTTGCACACACTTTATAAGAGCAACCTTAATATAGAATCCAAAAACTAAACTTGCACATTCATTACAGTAAAATTGCACACATGTTACAACAGCAAGACTGATATAAACCTTGTTGATATCGTAATTTAGAGTTTGCTGGAGGTAGATACATTGATTTATACAAACAACATTTACCCTATATGGATTACAGGGAAGCTAACTCAGTTGACAACTATAACTACAACAACAGAACTAATTCATAAAATTCAAAATTTACAAATGAAACGTGTATCCTCATAAATAGTAGACTTGCACACACTTTAAAAATGAGTAAATTTATATAGAACAACCAGCAAAAGTACATGAAAAAACAAAATCAAAAAAATCAATGTTCCATAAAAATTGCACATTCATCACACTAAACTTGCACACATTTTACAACAGCGAAAAAACTAGGGTTTACTGGTGGTAGATACAATTATTTGAACAAAAATGTATTTAGACTACATGGATTACTGGAGTTAGATACATGGACGTAGCTAACTAAATTTACAAATATAACTACATCAACAAAACTAATCCAAAAAACTACAAATTTTGAAAATAAAACTTGCATCCTCACGATAGTAAACTTGCACACACTATATGAGAGCAAACAAACCACAACAACCTTGAAAAGAATCCAATACTAAAATTAAATGTGTACAAAAACGATATCCTAGTTTGAGGTTTACTGCATGTATAAACATTGAATTCAACAAAAGGAATTACATGAACTACACAACATCTAGATGAATTGACAAAAATATAAAATCATTAAACTACTAAAACTAAAAGATTTGCAACCTCATACAAGGGGATAACAAAAATAAAGAATGTAAATGTATAAGAGTAATACAACTCACCATCCTCCTAAAGCAATATTCATCAAGGACGACATCGGAAACTTCATGGACTTCATCGGCTGGCACAAACGGATAGCATGGAGCACCAGGACAACAACAAACAGGGCAAACCATACCTATACAGAAAAAACATAGGGTTATTCTACATGGATAACTTAAAAAAAGATCTAAAATGAACAAGCTCCCTAAAGAAATTTAAATCTAAACAACTTGCATCTCTAAGCAACTAGACTTGCATACACTATTCAGATGTCAATGGGGAACCATACATAAACTAGACTTGCATAGACTATTCAGATATCAAAGGGGGGAGCATTGTGGTTACAAACTGTAACCTGCATTTGACTTAACAAATAAACATAATAACCATACACACAAAGAATATAACATTTACTTAATAACCCAAAAAAAATTGACTACCAAGCTCAAACACTAGGGGTGCAAGGCGGCACCCCGAGCCATTCTGCTCCGAATTGAAGATGAGGCAGGCTCAGATGTAGCCAGCCTGATGTGGTTCTAGCTTAATTTCGGCTAACTCAACACTATGGCAGACTCTGAAAAGACACCACTCCACACCCATATTAAGATTAATGAGTGCTAAATCAACAAAAAAACATATATAAAACCTAGAAGCACATGACCTTCAATCTGCATCAGAAAATAACAAATGTACACGAAAAAGGTAGGATCTTTGAAGAGGTAGAAGACTCACTCCACTTCTAAAAGATCCCTAAAACTACGTACTCGCACTACCACCAAACAAACAAAAATATAGCAAACCTGAAGACTACAAAACCACAAGCATCAAATCAAAAACACGTATGATTTGAATCCAACGTAAACAGTAGAAAAACCCTAATTAAATCACAATATAACAAAGAGCCCTAGAAAACTACTCTCGCTGCCATCGAAAACATTACAGTAATGAGATCAAGAAAAAGAAAAAATCTAGAGGGAGAAGTATAAGCAGAAGCAGCAGATCTAGCAAGAACATCCACAAACCCTGGCTCTCGCAGGCACAACAAAACACACTGCACAAAATATTACAACATAGAGATTAAGTAAAAGAAAATACCTGAAGAAGAGGATAGATGCAGCAGAACTAATCCCGCTACCAAGAATCCCCTGATTCCCAAATCCTGCAAACAGAAAAAAAAAACACAAAAAAGCACCTTAGAAAAGCATAAGTACAACCACAGGGATAAGAATAAGCAGAGGGAGCAGATCTAGCAAGAACATCCACCGAGAGAGGAGAGGAGAAGATACATCGGATTGAAGCAGAGGCGCAAGTGGCTGATAGGAAGCGAGGGGAAGGGGATAAGACGAGGAGAGCGGCGACGGGGCGTTCCAGAAGGCGGGTTGGGCCTCTTTTTAACGGGCACAAACGGGTGCCCCGCGTCGGCAACAAGCCCAGGAATAACAATTCGACTGACCAAAACAAAGGGCAAGTCGATACCACTCGGCCCAACTCAGCAAACAGAACCAAACCGGGAAAAAAAACCAGCACGCATCTTAGCGCAACATCCAACGGTCAAAAAATCGACTGACCTGAAACTGAAAAATCAGCTGACTGAAATGCAGCGAAATCGGTGCATGCATGCGGCGGAGCGGAAAAGGGGAAGAGAACGAACGGGTTCTCTTGGTCGGGAGGCCGGCTAATTTTTCTGTCTCCCGAAATTACCCTCACAGCAAGTATAGTGCTGCAGACGGAACGTCCAATGTCACCGGTACTGCTTGCGATGGTAGTGGCCCAGTTGAGCAGTAGAGATCGATCACCTCCCTTCCATTTCAAGAATAGATGGCTCATATTCATTGCAGGGTACCATAAAAGAGCTCAAAAATAAGTAGTCGTTTCTTTTCCTCTAAGGCAAAACTCTTTGTTAACCGGTCCCCCCCCCCCCTCACCATGTCTCTTCACCGATTTTTCAGCATCTAGTCGGTTTTTTCACCACACCATACAGACTGCACCTTCCAAGCATGCTGCCACAACCTTTGCAATAACATGGGATTAGGTTGTTCAATTTAATGGCATATTTTACGGCACCTTCCCGTACATCGCTCAATCATATTAATTTATTTACCTTGCATGACCCGGTCAAGCAAATTTATTGAGATAAAAAGTATTTGGCCCCGTGGCAACGCACGGGCACGTACCTAGTACTAAGCAAAAATAACATCCCGCACTTGTGCGAGCAGACCCCATAGTGCACCCTAGACAGGGTGTGCCAGGCTAGTGCATAGGCACCATATGTGTGAAAGATACCTTTTGCAGGCCTTCTTACTTCTTGGACAAGATTATATTGTTTTATTAAAATTATTTTTTTATTTATTAAAATTATTTCCTGTGAGGAAGTAACAGCTTTTGTGGTTTGTAACAAAAATGAAGTTTGTAACGACAACTTTATTCATTGGAGGAGCAACTCTAGCATGGTCCCCATATTGATCGATCAACATAATGACATTTAGTATGATAATTTTGGTCAAAAAGGCACTGTGTCGTCGCTAGGTGGTCTGTTATTTTTATTATTTCTACTGTTCGTTAACTGCCATGGTTAAAAATGAATAGATTGGAAGTTTTTCCACAAAAAAAGCCACTCTAGCGAAGTCATCATCCGTCCCTCGGCCTGCCTAAGTTATGAAACGCGCTCCATATCCAGCCCGCTAGCCTCCATACTTGAGGCTAGACTCCATATCTGAGGCTAGGGGCATGTATATGTAGCAGCCATCATACGCAATCGGCCATCGGCCCCTTCGCCGGTGCCACCACCCAGACCCTATCCAACCCCATTCCCGTCTTCGCCACACACACCCTAATCGCCTGCCGCAACCCCGTCCCATGTGTCCCCTCATCCCTGTCACTGCCACCCATGTCGACCATGTCACAGTCGCGCCCTCCTTGTGGAACTTTCCCTGATGAGATCGAAGAGGGACATGCTGAGACAGAGAGTTCTGGGAGAGAGGTGGGAGTACTCGGAGTGGGTCAAGGATGAGGCACACCTTAAGGCTAAATCAGTCGTCGGCCCTCCGCTCCGCTCTTGAGTACTTGGACTGCATGTCGATTGCCACCACCACAAAAATGGTCGCCACACTCACGTCATCCTTCAAGAATGTGGCCTTACCTCGCATCCAGGACACTGAAACATTCGCCGACCACATGGCCGCAGAAGTCATGACAACCGATGTTTAATATGGAAGAGCTCGTAGTTTACCAAGAGGATCATGAGCTCGTAGTTTACCAGAGAATATTGTATTCCTTCTTGAAATCCATTTTATAAATTCATGTTGAAATCGATGTTTACTATGGTACTAATAAACTTCAATTATTGAGGTGGTGAATGAAATTGAATTAAAGTCTGAATCAAATGCATTCTGAATTTTGGATTTATGGGAAGAACCATTGTAATCAATGAAAAGTCGAACTCAGAATGGCCCACATAAACCTAAATGTTACCGAGCTTTTCAATTGTTCCACACCATCGAGAATCCTTATTGAGAATTATCAAATATTTATGGTCTAAAACTACAAAGGAAACAACTTAATCCTAGCATCACTTCACGTCATAATTTAAGGATCATTGCTCACCATGGAAGAAATCGTATGCAACAACATATATTGTGGAAATAGTTCTCGCAACACCCCTATCTTAACATTAGCATATTGACATCAGATTTTTAACATGAAAAGCCCCCAAATTGGGACAACAACTATGGACGAAGCCACCCAAATCTTCTTCCGCCATTATCAAATGGTGGGTATAAAAGTTCTTCTGTAGGTACCACTAGATGCAATCATACATCAAGATCTCTACATCATGGTTAGCAAGAACAAGATTTTGGGTTACAGCTAGGGATTAGAACAATTTCACCAAAGGATAACGGAACCGCAACCTGAAGGAGACAAGGTGGTGGATATGAACTTCATGACCTTGGGGGTTAGATCCCTTTGCTTGATGGAAAAATCCTACTTTCAATCTTTCTCTCCTTCCCATTCTCTCTCGCTTTTCTCTTCTCTTCTCGACTGGAGGCTAAAACTCAGACTCCTACCTCTGCTTGGTGGCTGTTGGAGGGGAGGCTAGACATCCCCCTTCCCATACATATAAAATTCAAAATGACGCTAGGTAATAACCTTAATGGGTAGTTGGCTCTTGCATAGTTTTGAGTTGCCTAAAATCGTCAAATGGCCATACCCCCCACAACCCTCATCAGTAGGATATCCCAAGAATTCTACCCCTCTAACTGATGAGAGGGGCACAGCCATGCCCACTACCTTGCAATATATTGTTCATCATATCAAAATCATTCTTGCCGGTATGGATCTTCTCAAGTTATAGCAACTTCGAGTTCACAACATCTCGCGTCCAATAGTACCTCACGTCAATGCACTTGGATCGAGAGTGATTACTTGAATTTTTTGCAAGGTGAATAGCACTTTGACCATCGCAAAATAGAACATACTTATCTTGCTTCACATCAAGCTCTTGCAAGAAGTTCTTCATCAATACCACTTGTTTGCAACCATCAACTGCAACTATATACTTAGATTTTTCTGGTTGACATAGAAACATATTTCCGCAATCTTGATTGCCATGACAAGTCTCCTCTACATAAGTCATCGGGTATCCAAAGGTGCACTTCCTACAATCAATGTCACTAGCATAATCTGCATTTGTAAAGCCTTGCAATGTGGGATCACTACTTCCAAAGCATAAACATGACATAGAAGTTCCTTTGAGATACCCAAGAATTCACTTCATTGCTTTGCTATAAGTTTTACATGGCTTTGTCACGAACCGGCTAAAAACTCCAACTAGCAATATCAAACCAAGTGCACATCATGGCCTACATTAAAGTGCCCACCGCAAATCGGTGTGGTATTTTATTCATTTATTATTTCCCCTTCTTGCTTGTAGGACATTTTGTAGCGATTAATCTGTGATGCATTACCAAGCGAGAGAGTTCATAAGTTTTGCATCCTTCATATTGAACCTTTCAAGTACATTCTCATTGTATCTTCCATGTGAGAGCGGGAACAACTCCCTTGATCTTCATGCCAAATATTTTCTTAGCTAGTCCCGAATCATTCACGTCAAATGATTTACTCGCTGCCCGGCCTTCTTAAGGAGAGCAACCATCTTTGTGTCATTTCCAACAATCAACATGTCATGAACATATAGCAAGAGAGTAATAAAACCACCCTCGACGTACCCCTCCATAAATACGCAATGATTAGTTTGTGCTTTATGGGAATCAAGCTCAGTCATAAAAGACCCCAACTTCTTGTACCACAGTCGAGGAGCTTACTTCAAGTCATGCAAACACTTCTTCAATTTGCAAGCTAAGTGCTCCTCGACCACAACCATGGAAACACACACACACACACACACACACACACACTGTGTGTGTGTGTGTGTGTGTAAGAATGTTGACGTCACATGAACTTGCTCAATTTCCATGTCCATGGTAGCAGCCATGCCAAGCACAATTCAGATTGAAGACATCTTGAACACTGGAGAAGATATTTCATCAAAGTCAATACCCTTTGTTGAGTGAAACATTTCACACCCAATCTGGATTTATACCTTGGATATGAGCTGATTTATTCAGTCTTCACTCTATAATCTGTCACATCAATTTTCCTTGGACTATGCGATGTATGTGTTGTCACATGATCTACCACTTCATTATTTGCACCCGGAATCTTACTCACATATGCACCTCTGTTAAGTATCCGGATTTCCATGGCTCGCCGAGCAGGAACCGCCATCAGTTCTAGCTTTGTTTGGAGGTTCAACCTATAACCAGTCACCATACTTGAGATCCTTGTCCTCGTGAACACCTGCACCAATCTTTGTAGTCTTGGCCGACCAGAACACACACTTTACTGAATCGAACCAACTTCTTGCATCTAGCAAAGAACACTTGTCACCCTTTACCACGGACTATGCTAACCCACTTTGTTAGGTTGCCACCCATCATGAAGGACGCAAACGTAATCTCCACATGAATTTTCATTCAACCTCATCTCTAGAATTTTACTTGCATTTCTTAGAAGTTTTTTTGGCAAGCTCCTTTTTGAAAAACCATCAGGGAGCCACTGGAATTATAGCCAAACTGGCATATGCACTATGCTCACATCTTCCATAGTACTAAAGTCATCATATGGACTTAACAACACCGACCAACTCCTGAATAACCATGACCCCTGCATCAGCATCCTTTCCAATCGTCAAGGGCGGGCAACCTGGAAAATGAATAGGTTAGGCCCGATGGGGCGGAAGAAATTTCCTCCGCCAGATTCCAAGCGCTTTCACTGATTTTTTATCTATATGAACCCTAGCTAGGGCAAGCCTCCTCACACTCTCCTTCAAGTCTAGATCATTGTCATCACAACATCGTCGAAGGCTTCATCGTTCAGCTGCTTGGAAAACTCATCCAGATCAACCTTGGTGGCGCAACCACCGCCTCCACACGTCGTGGAACGTGTGTTCGACGGCGTTGCTTACTTAGCAACTGCGTCAAGTTCTTGTTGCCACTCTCCCCCCTTCTTTCTAGCTTTGACCATTTTTGGTACAAAGGCCTTGCCGGAGAAAGGTTCATTTGGGCCATAGAAGAGCTCAATAGGGGATACAAGGTTAATACTCTTCCCCAAATCAAGGATGGCAAGGCCCTCGGGGAGCTGTTGCATGTCGTTTTCTGCAGCAGGGTTCAAGTCGAATTAGAAGCCTTGCTCTAGGAAAACGATGGAGGGAAGCGTCGGGGAAGTCATAGTCATTGTCATCGATGCTATAAGCTCAGGCACCACGGTGATCGTGAAACATTGGTGATTAATACACCACCAATCCCATGATTAACCCTGAACCATGGAAGATAGCAGAGGGATGTGTGGTGCTCGAAGGAATCTCAATGATGATAAAAGTGATGTGGTGGGTTTACCCAAATTCAGGCCACTGGGTGGTTTCTAGACCTACGTCCTCCATACCGAGGTTTATAGATCAATGAGTACATTACAATGGTGTAGATGTAATTTACGAAGAGCTAGCTTAAATGTAGGTTGCCTCTGAAGTTGATGATCCCACGACGGAGGTCCATATGTCTCTCATATAGGTAGATGGATGCCAGTTGTGGTAGCTATCTTCGGGGGATACGGTATGATCAACTGATTCCGGTATTAATATGGAGAACACATATCCTATAATAGCCAGATCTCGACATAGCATACCCTTCCTTATCCTCTGAGTGCCTACTTGGGTACAGAAGGTGCGTGACTCAAGAGTTCTCTTTCGGATGATTCGGTCCACGGACTCCCATAGGGTACCCTCCTTGGACTAGGTATCCTTACTCACCGACATCCCCCTTGTGTACGATAGAAATATGTTCTGTTTGGTGGACTTGGTGCACGACCAAAAGACACACATGGATTAGTAGTGACTTGAGATTATTTCTCCTAACAAACTATGAAAAGTGAAAAATGTACGAAGAATTTGCGATTTAGTATAGCACTGTATTTGTTTGATTTATAAAAGATTTTAGGTAATGCTTTTGGAGTGTAGAAAGCAAATTTTTAATTTTATATTTCTAAATAGTTTTCCTTCCTATGTTCTAAAACGAGTTTTGGGTTTCAGCTTGGCAATCGCATGAAAAAAATACATTCTCAATGGAAAGAAGAATCATTATTCACTTCCAAAGATCATCCGATGACTAAAGTTTTATCTTTGACCTGTCCAGAAATATATGCAGCATTTGTTCTTCATCTCAATTCATCTAAAATATAGAAGAGACAACAAGGTGTTGGTGCTGGATGAAGTATCATTGTAATATTGTGCAGTTTTCTATTATGAAACTATGTAGTCTAATTAATATGTGCTAAATACAAGTGGTTGTACTCGCTGTACTAGTTGAGAAAAAGGAGCATCTTAATAATGTTATGCAGCTGTGTAATTACTACGGTAGAAAACAAAAATGTTTTAACACCCATTATCTTATGTCTCGAAAACAAAATCGATATCACATCTTTGTAGATGCCCTTAAGCTACCGTGTTTCTGTCATTAAGCAAGATATAGTCATAATGATGGTAGATATTGCTTTTCACGCGTCCTAATTAATAAGGAATTCTGTTTGCAAAACTAGGTACCTCATTGTGGTCGATGATGTATGGACAATACCAGCATGGGATGCAATCAAATCCAAGTTGCCAGAGAACAACAAGGGAAGCAGAATCATTGTGACCACTCGGTTAGAGACCGTGGCCACATCATGTAGTGAAGCTAGAAGTGTTGATGAAGACTGCATTTATTTGATGGAGCCCCTCAATTTGAAAGACTCTAAGAAGTTGTTCCTCAGCAGAGTATTTGGTCCAATGGATTCCTCTTGCCCCGAGGGCTTGAAACCTGAAATGGACAAAATTTTGAAAAAATGCGGTGGGCTGCCAATGGCCATTATTAGCATTGCCGGCCTCTTGGCAAGCCATAAACAGTCCGAGGGCCAAGATATGTGGGAAAGAATTCGCAAATCGATTGGGTCTCACATGGAAAGCCACCATACCCTTGAAGGGATGAGAGACATAGTTACTCTCAGCTATAACCACCTACATCATTACCTCAAGGTTTGCATGATGTACCTCAGTATTTTCCCAGAGGATTATGCCATTGCTAAGGATCGTCTCCTGAAAAGATGGGTCGCTGAAGGATTAGTTGCTGAGGTCCGGGGTTTGACCTTGATGGAGGTTGCAGAAGCTTACTACAAGGAGTTGGTGAGCAGAAGCATGATTGATCGGTCTGGTGAAGTAGTCACCTTCTACGATGGGAGGGTGGAGATGTGTCGGGTACACGACATGATGCTCGAGGTCCTCGTGTCCAAATCCTTGGAGTGTAACTTTGTTAGCCTGGTAGGTGGTCCGCATGAAGGGATGTCGTATGATAGGATTCGCCGCCTATCCATTCACGGCGGAGAAGAGGCAGAGGATTCTCCATGGAACACAACTGCAGCGTGGGATAGTAGGATGAATGGCATCGAGGAGATGAAGATGGATCATGTCCGATCACTGAGCATGTTTCGGCACGAAGATCACACAAAGTTGCTTGATCGGCTGGGCGAGTTCACCCTGCTTAGGGTACTTGACCTGGAAGACTGCACGGGCATAGAAAACAAGCATTTGAAACAAGTTTGCCAGATGTACTTACTAAGGTTTTTGAGCTTGAAAGGTACAAGTATCAATAGGATGCCTCCAGAAGTCGGTGAGCTAGCGAATCTGGAGACGCTTGATGTACGTCAGACGTACCTTGAAGATCTACCGGAGACTGTGTCAATGCTACAGAAACTGGAACACCTGCAAATCAACAACAAGGGTACCTTTTTCGGTAAGTGTTGGACTGCGCGCAGGGGCTTGCGTAGGATGAAGGCACTACGGACGGTGAATGAAATAGTTTTTGTGTCTGATGCTGATGCTGCCCAAGAGCTCGGTGAACTACAACAATTGAGAGAGTTACGTATGGCCGTTCTCAGTGATCTCCTTAATGACGATGCTAAGCAAAAGCTTGCCGAGTCCCTGAGCAAGTTATATTCCCTCAGGTGGCTCAACGTCAGTAACCGTGGTCATCAAGAGAGATCATTGAGCTTCTTACATGATGTCAAGCCACCGCCGCGGTTCCTTCAGTATCTTAGGATCGGCTCCCACATTGACAAGTTGCCCGACTGGGTTGGGTCACTGAATGATCTCGTTGAGCTGTCCATTGCTTGGACATACTTTCATGGTGACAAACTTTTCGACCCAATATGTAAGCTGCCCAAGCTGAAGTACTTACACTTGGATGCGTACGTCTACGCGGACAGAGCACTGGTTGCAAAAGCTGCCCACAGCTTTCCGGCGCTCAAGGACGTATACTTGAATTTCGATATCCAAGGTATGGGAGTTCTCATATTTCAGAGAAGTTCAATGACAAAGCTCGAGAAACTCCATGTGAGATTCCTACAAAGACAAACCAAGAGAGTCAAAGGCATGAAGCATTTGGCAAGTCTTAAAGAGGTGGTAATCGAAGGTAAGAAAGGCAACTGTGCATTGGTCCGTGCAGTGGAGCAACTAAAGAAAGTGAACAGGAGCCGCTCAGAAACCGATCAGATCAAGATTGCAGTGTTATACGAGTGATAACTCTGTTCTGCCATTCTGCTTGCTGGAAGCTGGTCTGGCTTGTTTCATTACCTGTTTCATATGTGTTGTTTGTGCAGTTTTTTCTTCTGAATTAGTATTTACTTTCTTGTAATTTGCCTTCGCCAACAGGTTATCCCTACCTACAGTTGTGGTGTTATTTGCTTCTTGTGTTGTAGACCTAGCTGGCGTCCTCAGCAGTTTAAGGCTTGTGGTTGTCAGACAAGCATTATTACTGTGTAATAAAGCCGTAATCCACGGAGATTTAGACTTGTTCTTCTCTTGGACATTGCTTTCCCTTCATCTGTATAATTCACAAGCAAAGTTGGCTCCTTTTGTTCTTGTTAATGTTCACACAAGTATTGCATTAGCCTGTGGACCAAGTTTAGAATCCTTGCTAACTTAGCTATCCGGTGTGTTCTACACAGCGACGCATCTCTTGACTGAACCAGGTGGGCTAGTTTAGCACTTGGATGGAATAAACATCGAAAAATCGGCCCAGTCGTGCCCCCAGGATATTGTTTATCGCCGGTTGGGCCGAAATAACAGCCGGCGATCCCGAGCCGAACCCAAAGCCCCCGGGGGGTGCCGGCCCAAGCCAAAAGGTGCATGGGTCCGCTCTGTCGGAAAGAGACAGGTCTTTTTCCGCCGATCCCCTACTTTTCCCTCCACACTAGTAGAAAAACACCTATTAGTCCCGGTTCGTAAGGGCCTTTAGTCCCGGTTCATGAACCGGGACTAATGGGTCGTTACTAATACCTCCCCCCTTTAGTCCCGGTTCTAACACGAACCGGGACAGATGGTCCTCCACGTGGCCGGTGCGCCGAGCCCAGGCAGGGGGGCCTTTGGTCCCGGTTGGTGGCACCAACTGGGACCAAAAGGCATCCACGCGTCAGCATTCCAGTGGCTGGGGTTTTTGTTTTTTTTTTGAAAGGGGGGGGGGAGTTGGGGTTTTGGGGGTTAATTTAGGTGTTTCATATATTGTGTTAGCTAGCTAATTAATAGAGAGAAGTGTCCTCTCTTATGTCCGTGCTTGGTCGACGCTACGTACTATATACATATAGCCCTCGACACGCTAGCTAGTAAGAAAATGAAGGGAACCATCGAGTACAGAAGTTCGTCATGCATACCGAGAGAAATGATTGATCGACCTCTCCTTCTCCGAGAGATTGGTCGAACAACAAGTTTTTTAAATATCATGTATGCCCAACGCTACTGGCTACATACATGTACAATATATAAGATCTCTCAATTACAGTCCCCTAGCATTTGAAATCAACTTCCACATGGTATTCTCCGGCTTTATTGATGACGTGGTCAAGAAAGAATCCCGCCAATTCCTCTTGAATTGCTTTAATGCGATCTGGTTCTAGGAGTTCATTCTGCATCTGCCACGTCTAATTTGAAGAAGGGGGTTAATTAATACATATATATGAATGAAACTCAACAGAAATGATGGTGTAATAAAATGAAATTGTGAATATTATTAAATGCTTAAGCACTTCATATAGTCTTTGAGAGTAGCACCGCTGATTTTCAAAAGTCGCATTGTAGATGAACTCGCATAACGTAGTATCCACAGAAATCATTCCCTTGTTCCTGCCACAAGCACTTTACGAGAAATAGAGGTCAATCAAACTGATAATGAAGCATTATAAATGGCATTGATGAAAGTATAGCTATAGAATTAACGGGAGATGCGCACAACTAGCTAGCAGTAGTACTTACTTTCGGGTATGTATATCGCAGCTCCTTCGGCAGTCCCGGAGCTTTTGCGGTGAACTGTTTCCAAACCCTGCAAGACAAAGAAAATAATTATTATTACTTTAGATATCAGGAAATGAACAAAAAGTTGCCGCTATGGTGCGATAATGATCGATTAATTGAACTTACTTGCTGAGCATTTCAGTCATGTCCGCATAGGTGCTGGGATCTTTCCGTCTCGAGTCTAAGACGGCTACTAGTCCACGCTCAAGCTTAATCTCCAGAAAAATATAGTGGAACCTGCGCACGCATGCATAACTTATCAATTACATTACTATAACCTCGCTCGAGTAATAAGGGAAACCGAATATGCAAACGATAAGTAACACCCACTTGCCGTTGTAGGGAAAGAGTATGGTATCTTTGTTTTGATTTTTGATCAATGATTGTAGCAAGTTGTCCTCGGCCTCTTTGACGTGCTTTTCAACCAGAAATACATCTATGATATTTGTGTTAATGAACCCAATATCATAGATTTCATTTTTTTTGCACTCGACGATCTTCAATCTGCATAATATATTGAGGATAATTAATTATAAATACATGCAATGAAAGAGCCGAGCTATATAGAGACTTAATGACCGAAATAGTACTTACAGGCAGTAGCAAAAGACCGTTAATTTATCGAGGGCCTTTTGATTGAAGAACGCGAAGAACTCCTCAAATGGAACACACAACAGATCAGTTCCAACGAGGTCGTGCTCCTCTTTAATGTGCAGATACAAACAATTCGTCCCCCCAGACTCTCTTGCAGGTTTTCATGTACCAAGTATGGAATCTTCCCATCATCGTTGTTAGAGATTTTTCATCTTTGACGAGAGGCTTCCCGTACTCGTATCTGTGTTCTTCCACCTTCATGTATTCAGGAAGTGCATCGTCAGGCAGGTAATCTTGTAGATTGCCATAACTGGCCACCATCCCCGGAACATTAGCGACGATGTTGCCGCTAGACACATTGAGCGGGGGGCACGATTGGTTTGCTTGTTCGCCGAGCTGGTCAATTTTTTTCGCAGCTACTCCTTCTTTTGCTCTTTGATGTCTGGCAGTACTTCCCGACCGCTCCGCTTGGAGATATGTCTGTTCAGTAATGCACTCATAGTTGGTTCTTGGCGGAGACTTTGTCGGTTTCCTCAGGGCAGCCAGAGTGCGCTTCGCTTTCACCGGATCTACCTTCTCCTCCGGAGGTGGATGTATCTTTGCTTTCAACCCTGCAAACCAGTCATCCACTTCGGTCTGCGCGATCTTAGCATTTTCCTCCTCGGTCCTCTCGTACGGTAACTTCTCTGGAGTCTTGCACAAGGACCGAATCTGTATTTCCTCCTGCCTTTGGCTGTCTTGCTAGACGCCCGGCAGAGCGGACGGAGCGGATGTCTTCTTTGCTTGCTTACGAGGCGGAGGAGAAGTACTACGACGTGCGGAGCAGCCGAGCGACGGCGGGTCTCTTC
This sequence comes from Aegilops bicornis, assembly GCA_021605145.1. Taxonomy (NCBI): domain Eukaryota; kingdom Viridiplantae; phylum Streptophyta; class Magnoliopsida; order Poales; family Poaceae; genus Aegilops; species Aegilops bicornis. The sequence goes on from JAHIAL010000011.1 coordinate 3,900,937, forward strand.
TCGCCTTTTGCCGACGAGGCGGAGAAGGAGGACGCTGGTTGCTCTGGTGCGCCAAGAAAGCGGAGAAGGAGGCGGAGTGCCGCCACGCGCCGAAGAAGGAGGCGGAGTGCCGCCACGCGTGCCCTGATCGTCACTCGCCGGAGGAGGAGGCGGTGGAGGAGGCGGAGTGCCCTGACTCGCCGGAGGAGGAGGAGGAGGCGGAGGCGTCCAGTTCGGAAGGTTGATGAGCTCCTTCCGCCATAGGCATGGAGTCTTCAGAGCAGAACCCAGCCTAGTCTCCCCTTCACGGTAGGGTGGTCAAGCAGAGGTCCTCAAATCCCTTCGTTATTTCATCCACCATCACCTTAGCATATGCTTCGAATCGGCTGGCAAAGTGATAAGTTGTGCCGGGTCCACTAGGGATAAACTTGGCCAACAGCCGCCTTGACCTTCAAATTCATACATCGCGCCATAATGTGGCAATTTTGAGACTCCGTGATACCATCCACGGGATAGCTAGCAGGAGCCGTCAAGACATGCTCCGGCTGAAGCAGCTCGGTGGAAGCCACGTTGCTTCTCCGCTGAGATGGCGGGTAGCTTCGGGGAAGCTTTGCAGGTCGCTTGCTGTGATCTGCTGCTTCTCGTTCCTCTTCTCATTCCTCTAGCCCCATTACCCTTTAAATGCAGCGCCTCGCAGTTGGTCCTGCTCCAGCTTCTTCCTCCTCTCGTGGGTTTTGTAACCCCCTGCGTCCGAAAAAACCAACCTTCCACGAAAGGGAGTCTGGCGTGCCTCGTGGTCCGTCTGTGGTGCCTCGGGATTCCCAAGGGCCATTGTGAGCTCGTCCTTCTCCCCTGTTTGGAAGGAATGTCCTCGCTGCGTTGCATCGATATAGTGTCGAAGGTTCTTGACTGTATTTGCAGCTTGCTCGTCCGTCCATCGGGCACTTCTCTGTTATAGGTCCAAGGTTCCGCCAGCCCGAAGAACCAAGTCCGGCAACGGTCTGGCCAGTACATTGTCTCTGGTTCGATCCCTTTTTCAAGCAGATCATGCTCAGCCTTGGACCACTTAGGTCGGGCTTTGAGGTAGCCACCTGACCCCGTGCGATGGTGAAGCTTCTTCTTCGCAGCATTTTGCTTGTTTGTCGCCGACATCTTCTTACTCTTTTCCGATGTCTTGTGGGCCACAAATGCGGGCTGCTGATCTTTGATCTTCTCATATTTGTCGATGAATTCTGGTGTCTTTTCTTTCTCGACAAACTGGTTCAGCTCTTTCCTCCACCTCCTCATTAGGGTTGCCATCTTCTTAAGAGCACAAGACTTGATTAATTGCTCTTTAACTGGCTTCTCCGGATCCTCCTCTGGCGGTACGGTGAAATTTGCCTTCAGCTGAGTCCAAAGATCTTCTTTACGCATATCATTGACATAAGACACCTCGTGGTCTTTCTCCTTAGGGCTTATACCATTGATGGATGCTGATCGGGATCTTGTCCCTAACAAGAACGCCAGACCGAGCAGAAAATGCCTTCCTTGTCCGGATGGGTTCAATCGGTTCGCCGTCGGGCGCGATTTCTATGATCTCAAACTTTTCATCCGAGCTCAACTTTTTCTTCGGCCTCGCCTCCTTACCGGTTGTGCTTTCGATCCGGAGGGCTAGAAATTATAAGGAAGAAAGACGAGAGTAATTAATATGTGTACATATACCAAAACAATGGATGCATCAATTAACTAGTCAGCACGGGCTTAACTAATATATATATATATATACCTGGCGTACTTCGGTTCGGTCACCGAGCAGTCAAGACTGCCTCCTTCTTGTACCTCCATTGTGTCACCGAGCCATCATGAACATAGTCCTCTTCTTGTTGTACCGCATTAATGGGTCAAGCCATCATGAACATAGCCCTCTTCTTCACCCAGTCCTTCAGACCATCGGTGTCGTTGAGAAATGACGCAACTTCATCACTTCCTTGTGCGATTATGTGCCCCAACATCGCTTCGCTTTCTTCGTCTGGAGTGCTCCATAGTTTCGCAAATATTTACAATAGTCAATTTTTATTCAAAAATGTTACAGTTTGATATATATATATATATATATATATATATATATATATATATATATATTAGTGGCAAACGTAGAACTAGCTAGCTAATCACAATAAGGAATCATGTTAGTGGCCTCGACGCTGCTTCTCTAGGGTCTGGGGTCGCCTCGACACAACGCTTCAAGGGTTAATTTGGGTGGCCTCGAGAGAGTTAATTTGTAGGGTAGGGGCGCGGCTGGAGGGGGTAGGAGACCAACATCGTTTTCTCTCTAGGGTTTGGGTTTCCACGAGAGTTTTGGTCGAGCGAGAGGGCCGAGGGGGGTGCTGCCGTTGTATAAGTTATGACGGTCGAGAGGGGGTATATATATCGACCGCCCCTCATGTCGAAGTTATCTCGAGGGGGTTATATCGACAACGACGCGACATACTTTCTTCTTCTCCCTCAAGAAAGGAAAATAAGGAAAAGGAATAAAAGAGGAAGAAGGAAGAAGAAAAAAAAAGAGGAGAAGAAGAAAGGAATAGAGGAGAAGAAGAAAAATAGAAAATTTCTATTTTTCTTCTTCTCCTCGAGGCCTGTCTTCTTCTCCTCTTCTTTTTCTTCTGATTTCCTCTTCTTATTTATTTCTCCTCTTCTTCCTCTCCTCTTCTTCTCCTTTCTTCCTCTTCTTATTTTCCTCTTTCCTCTCATTCTTTTAGTATTGCTTGTTTTAAAAAAAATGTTCAAATAGAAAATTTCAAAAAAACAAAGGTTTTGCCTAATGCATTGTTCATATGAATATACAAACATTTGCATATTCTACAATAATTAATATCACCAAAAAAACCTAATTTTTCTAAAAATCTATCTTTTGCATATATGAAAACATTAATACACATATGAACAAAAATACATATATGAAGAAAAACATGCTCTGAACAATTTTTTTTACACATTTTGAACATCTACATACACGTAGCCACATACATACACATATACATTATATATATATGAACAAAAAAATTAAACTAATAAAATGAAAAAAACAGAGCTGGAGCGCCAAGTGCTCACAACGGGGCGTTAGATGACGATGATGGCGACGGTTGTCGGCGAGGGCGCCAAGCTGCTGGGCGGACGACGGGCAGGGGCTCGGGGTGGCGCTGGGCGGGACGGGCGCTGGCTCGGGAGGCTGGCGACGAGGACGGCGCTGGCTCGGGAGGCCGACGAGGACGGCGCGGGTTGGGGCGACGGCCTTGGCAGCAAGCGGCGGCGACGGCGAGGTGGAGCAACTGGCGGAGTCGAGGAGGTCGGCGTCGTCGGGGCAACTGGCGATGAGATTCTGAATTTTGCAAAGTGTTTGCTTATATAGCAAAGTTATTGGTCCCGGTTCGTGAAACCAACCGGGACTAATACCCTTTAGTCCCGGTTGGTGCCACCAACCGACCAAAGGCCTCTTTTGACAGCCCAAAGGGTGGGAAGCGGCGGCCTTTGGTACCGGTTGGTGCCGAACTGTACCAATGCCCCCCCCCTTTAGTCCCGGTTGGTGCCACCAACCAGGACCAAAGGCCCCTGTGCTGCACGCGTCGGGGCCAAAATTTAGTCCCACCTCGCTAGTTGAGAGGGGCGCGCAGTGGTTTATAAGCCCCACTGCCGCACCCCTCTCGAGCTCCTCTCCATCCCAGGCTTTCGGGCCTACTTGCTATTGTTGTGCCAGATGGGCCCTCTGGGCCTACTGTGGGCCTGAATCCTGGCCCATAGTAGGGTTTCATGTCGTATTCAGGCCGTGGGGGCCCAGTAGGAGGCATTTTTTTTTGTTCTTTTGTTTTCTTTACTTTTTGCTTTTAGTTTTAGGAAAATTATAAACTTTCTATTAGTGCCATTACTTTTCAAATTTGAAAACACTTTTTTTGTTTTTTTGTTTCCTTTCTTGCTTTATTTATTTTATTTTGTTTCTACTTACAACAAAATACTTATTGTTGTTTTTTGTTTTGATTTCTGCATTATTTATTTTCTTTTGTTTTTGCTTTATTTTTCAATTCTTTTTGCTTTTAGTTTTAGGAAAATTATAAACTTTCTGTTAGTGCCATTAGTTTTCAAATTTGAACACACTTTTTTGTTTTTTGTTTTCTTTCTTGCTTTATTTATTTTATTTTGTTTCTACTTACAACAAAAACTTATTGTTGCTATTTTTAATTATTACGAGGGCGAACCATAAAACATTAAAGCATTTCAAATGAACTCTGAAAAAGTTGAAAGTTGGCATGGTATCATACTAAATCGATTACAAAGTTGGCATGGTATCATCATAATAGTTGCGGGGAAAAAGTCTTCACTTTTTCTTCGCTTGTGTCATTTGCTTATTATACTGTAACCATGGATAATCTTCATCATTTATCAGGATGCTAGGGTCAGCCTTGACTTTGAAGGGAGGAATTTCATGAAACTTTTCATAATCTTGAGACATGTCATCTTGTCCTCCACTCCCACGATGTCCCTTTTTACCGAAGAACTATGTGGCGCTTTGGCTCATCGTGATGATGTATTCGCTTCCTTATCTTTTCTCTTTATCACTGGTAGACATGTCCTTCACATAGATAACCTGTGCCACATCATTGGCTAGAATGAACGGTTCCTCGGTGTACCCAAGATTTTTCAGATCCACCGTTGTCATTCCGCATCGTGGGTCTACATTCGCACTCGCCTCCCCGACAGATTGACCCATTTGCACTTAAACAAAGGGACCTTAAAATCATGTCCGTAGTCAAGTTCCCATATGTCCACTATGTAACCATAATATGTGTCCTTTCCCCTCTCGGTTGTTGCATCAAAGCGGACACCGCTGTTTTGGTTGGTGCTCTTTTGATCTTGGTCAATCGTGTAAAATGTATTCCCATTTATCTCATATCCTTTCCAAATCAATACAGTCAAAGATGGTCCCCTGGACAACTAGTACAGCTCATCACAAACAGTGTTGTCACCTCTGATATGTGCTTCCAACCAGCTGCTGAAAGTCCTGATGTGTTCACATGTAATCTAGTCGTCGCACTGCTCCGGGTGTTTGGAGCGCAGACTGTTCTTGTGTTCATCGACATACGGGGTCACCAAGGTAGAGTTCTCAGCAGAACTGTAGTGTGCTTGAGACCAAGAATATCCATCCCTGCATATTATTGAGTCGCTTCCAAGCGTGCCTTTTCGATCGATCTCCCCTGATACCGTGATTTAGAGAGACATATCTTATTATGGCCAGTAATGAAGTCAACACAAAACCCGATGACATACTCTGTTTGATGGCCCATGGAGATGCTTCCTTCTGGCCTAAGCAGCATTCTGGACATATTTCTTTAGGACTCCCATGAACCTCTCAAAGGGGTACATATTGTGTAGAAATACGGGGCCCAGGAATGACAATCTCGTCAACTACATGAACTAGGGCGTGCGTCATGATATTGAAGAAGGATGGTGGGAACACCAGCTCGAAACCGACAAGACATTGCACCACATCACTCCTTAGCCTTGGTATGATTTCTGGATCGATCACCTTCGAGATATTGCATTGAGGAATGCACATAGCTTCACTAATCGGGACGCTTTTCCAGAGAACCCCCTCAATGCAACCGGAAGCGATTGCGTCATAATCACGTGGCAGTCATGAGACTTTAGGTTACGGAACTTTTTCTCGCATATTTATTATTCCCTTTATATTCGACGAGAAGCCGGTCGGGACCTTCATACTCAGCAGGCTTTCAAAGAAGATTTCTTTCTCTTCTTTCGTAGAGCGTAGCTGGCAGGACCTTCATCTTTGCTTGAGGCATGCCCTCTTTTTCGTGCAAGCGTTGCAGGTCCTCCCGTGCCTCAGGTGTATCTTTTGTCTTCCCATACACGCCAAAGAAGCCTAGCACGCAAAGGTTCTTCATCACGTGCATCACGTCGATCGAAGAGCGGACCTCTAGGTCTTTCCAGTAGGGTAGGTCCCAAAATATGGATTTCTTCTTCCGCATGGGTGCGTGATTCTCAGCGTCATTAGGAACAGCAAGTCCGCCGGGACCCTTTCCAAAGATTACATGTAAATCATTGACCATAGCAAGTACGTGATCACCGGTACGCATGGCGGGCTTCTTCCGGTGATCTGCCTCGCCTTTGAAATGCTTGCCTTTCTTTCGGCGATGATGGTTGGTCGGAAGAAATCGACGATAGCCTGTACACATTCTTCCTGCAGCTTGCCAGGTATATACTATCGGTGTCAAGTAAACAGTGCGTGCATGCGTGGTATCCCTTGTTTATGCGTCTGAAAGGTTCTTGAGAGCGGGCCAATCATTGATGGTCACGAGCGAACGCCTTTAGGTTAAATTCCTCCTGTTTGTGATCATCCCACGTCGTACACCGTTTGCATTCCACAGCTGTAAAAGTTCTTCAACTAATGGCCTTAGGTACACATCAATGTCGTTGCCGGTTAGCTTAGGGCGTTGGATGTGATCTGGGATCATTATGAACTTCCGCTTCTTGCACATCCAAGGAGGAAGGTTATACATACATAGAGTCATGGGCCAGGTGGTGTGATTGCTGCTCTGCTCCCCGAAAGGATTAATTCCATCCGCGCTTAAAGCAAACCATACGTTTCTTGGCTCACTTGCAAACTCATCCCAGTACTTTCTCTCGATTTTTCTCCATCGCGACCCGTCGTGGTGCTCTCAACTTCCCGTCTTTCTTACGGTCCTCAACATGCCATGCTCTCCGTTTACGAGCAGACGTTTCAACCGTGGTATTATAGGAGCATACCACATCACCTTCGCAGGAACCCTCTTCCCGGGGCTCGCCGTCAACATCACCAGTGGTCATCTCGTCGATCTTATACCGTAATGCACCGTATACCGTGCATGCGTTCAGATCCTTGTACGCACCGCGGTAGAGGATGCTGTCATTAGGGCATACATGTATCTTCTGCACCTCCAATCCTAGAGGGCATACGACCATCTTTGTTGCGTATGTACTGTCGGGCAATTCGTTATCCTTTGTAAGCTTCTTCTTCAATATTTTCAGTAGCTTCTTAAATCCTTTGTCGCACTGACATTCTCGCCTTCCATTGCAGCAATTCCAAAGACGGTACCAAGCTTTGTGTTGCCATCTTCGCAATTGGGGTACAACCTTTTTTTGTGGTCCTCTAACATGCGATCGAACTTCATCTTCTCCTTTTGACTTTCGCATTGCGTCCTTGCATCGACAATGACCCGGTGGAGATCATCATCATCGGGCACATCGTCTGGTTCCTCTTGATCTTCAGCAGCTTCGCCTGTTGCAGCATCATCGTGCACATCGTCTGGTTCCTCTTGATGTTCAGTAGCATCACCGTATTCAGGGGGCACATAGTTGTCATCGTACTCTTCTTCTTCGCCGTCTTCCATCATAACCCCTATTTCTCCGTGCCTCGTCCAAACATTATAATGTGGCATGAAACCCTTGTAAAAGCGGTGGGTGTGGAGGATTTTCCGGTCAGAGTAAGACTTCATATTCCCACATATAGGGCATGGACAACACATAAAACCATTCTGCTTGTTTGCCTCAGCCACTTCGAGAAAATCATGCAAGCCCTTAATGTACTCGGAGGTGTGTCTTGAACCGTACATCCATTGCCGGTTCATCTGCGTCCATTATATATAATTAAGTCTGTCAAAAATCATTACAGAACATCATGAATAGATAATTAAGTGACCAAATTAATAGAAGTTCATCATCACATTAAAATCAAAGTACATACATAGTTTTCATCTAACAACATAAAGCTCTGCAGAGCATCTAAATTAATTAAACCATACACTGAAACTATGTAAAACATTTCAATGCGAAAACAAATGCGATCATAATCGCAACCAATGTAACAACTGATCCAACGGCATAATGATACCAAGCCTCGGTATGAATGGCATATTTTCTAATCTTTCTAATCTTCAAGCGCATTGCATCCATCTTGATCTTGTGATCATCGACATATCCGCAACATGCAACTCCAATATCATCTTCTCCTCCTTAATTTTTCTAATTTTTTCCTTCAACAAATTGTTTTCTTCTTCAACTAAATTTAACCTCTCGACAATAGGGTCGGTTGGAATTTCCGGTTCAACAACCTCCTAGATAAATAAAATCTATGTCACGTTGGTCGGCATAATTGTCATAAACAATAAATGAACCAATAGTTATGAAAAGATAATATATACCACATCCGAATCATAGATGTGACGAGGGCCGACGGGGCGGATACCAAAACCATCGCACTATATAAGATGTAATAATAAAAGTAAGAAAATTATACAAGTATCTATATAAACATACAAGTAAGAATTTTTTTCCTTTCGTAAAGAAGATAAGAACAAGAGGCTCACCACGGTGGTGCCGCGACAAGATCGGCGCTGAGCGATCGACGGCCAGTGAAAACGGGGACGGGACGTGAAGGACCGCTAAACCTAGACAAATATTAAGGAAAATGGAGCTTGGAGGTCGAGCTTGGAGAGGAGAAAGCTTAAGTAGTGTGGCTTGGGCATTCCATCGAACACCTCGTGTGCATAGGAGGTGAGATAGAGCACCACAAAGCTCTCCCCTCGCCGGCCACGAAAAACAGAGCACTGGGAGTGCTTTGCTCACGGGCGAGGGGTATATATAGGCAACTAATTGGTCCCTGTTGGTGACTTGAACCCGGGACTAAAGGGCAGCCTTTGGTCCCGATTAAATCCCACCACCCGGCACCAATGGTGGTGAGCCAGGACCGAGGCCCATTGGTCCCGGTTCGTCCCCCCAACCGGGACCAAAAGGTCTAGGCGAACCGGGACCAATGGCCGACGTGGCCCGGCCGGCACCCGGGGCTCACGAATCTGGTCTAATGTTTCATTGGTCCCGGTTCTGGATTGAACCGGGACTAATGGGCTGGCCGGGCCTGGACCATTGCCCCCTTTTCTACGAGTGCCATTTCCCACTGCTTCCCCCCCTATCCCTTCTGCCCCTCTTCTCCCGCCATTCTCCTCCCTCTCCCCGCAATCCGGCCGCCATCCCACCATGCCGCCGAAGAAGTACTCGGCCCCTCGCGCTGCTGCCGCTGCCGATGCCACCCAGCCGAAGCAAAGGAAGCCGAGGGCGCCGCCGGCAAAACCACTGGAGGGTGGAGGTTCAGTGTCGGGAGGCTGTCACCACCGACCGGCGGAACATGCTCAACGCCAAAAGGGCGCAGGACGCGGCGGTGGCGATCTGAGCAGAATCGTCTTTGCACGGATGATGAATCCGCCCGGCGGCCATGGCCCGCAAGCTTCCTGGAGCGAGCAGAGCGTCGGGTCGCCGGCCAGCTTCTCGCTGACGCCACCGGCTACGCCATGGGGGTACGCACCTTTGCCTGGTTACGCCGACGGCAAAACGCATGGTGGATTCAACCCCAACACCACCTTTCCACATGGCCAGAGCGCCTCACCCTCCGGCCTGAACGCCGACCAACGCACTCCCTCGCCTGCATTCGTCGGCATCTAGTACCACCGTACAACTATTCACTGCCGGCGTACGCACCCTCCCCGACGCCGCCTCTGCACCGTGGCACCCTGCCCTTCTCGCAGGCCTCGTTGTCACATTTCGGCAACCTCGACGTGATGGAAGCCGACATGGAGGAGATCATCACGAGCGGCTCGGTCGCCGCTGCCGCCTCCCCCGGATTCCACACTCAAGACGATACAATGGACCTCACCAACGACATGGATGACGAGCTCGACGACGGCGAGGAGGAGGAGGAGGAGGAGCCGGTGCCTGTGCCGGCGAGGAAAGGGAAAAAGAAGAAGCGGGGGGCCAGGACCGGCGAGCCACGCGTCAAGTGGACATCCAAAGAAGACGAGTGCCTCACCGAAGCATGGAAGACTGTCAGCCTCGACCCTGTCACCGGCATTCGATGAGGGCAAAATGGTCGACCCCTACTTCGCCACCATCCACATCCAGCGCGGCTCGAAGGCCATGTCGAACCATTAGGCGATCATCCAAACGGCCTGCAACAAATGGCATGGGATCGTCCAGGAGATCGCAGATCGCCCAAAAAGCGGTGCCAACAAAGTGCGAGAAGTGGGTGGATGTCAGGCGCACCCTCTCCAAGGCCAAGGAGACGTACAAGCCGGACGCACCGACACAGGGGGGCGGCTGATGGGCGCCCAGACGGCAACAAATGAGTCAAGACGGCGATGGACGCCATGCCGACTGCCGAGCGGCTGCAAGCGTGCATCGAGCAGTGCATCAACGACGCCAAGAACCACGCCGCCCAGAGGGAAGACAAATCCGAGGCGCGGTGGTCAGCGTTGATGACGAACAGCGCCGTCAAGCTCGACCTACTCAAGACCAACATCGCCGCGAAGAAGAGGAACACCGACCTAGCATTCTTGATGAGTGCGGACATGTCGACGATGGACGAGCGGGTCAAGGCGTGGTACCTGGCCAAGCGCGGACTCTCTTGAACCCGATGCCGTCAACGATCGAGCCAACTCCCACGCTGACCCCAACGCCGCCACCAAGCCCGAGTCATGATGCCGCAACGACGCCCAGCACAGAATCCACGCCAACACCGACTAGCCCGAGCACAGAAGCCATGCCGACGCTGAGCACGCCTACGCCCGCCAGTCCGACGTCAGAGGAGCCCGTCGTCGTTTGATGCGTTGCCTACGCGTCCTTCCTTTTGAACGCCGAACTTTCGAGTATGTTTGATCGCCGAACTGTAATGGTGATCGCTGAATTTTGTGGTAGCCGTTGATCGCCAAACTTGTGGCCTTTTTTTGGATAGCAGGAAATGGCAAGTTTGAATTTATGCACGTCTTTGGGCCGAAACATGGGGGCGTGGCTAGGAACTGGATCGCCCCCAGGTCCAAAAAAACGCCGGTGCTTGGGCAACCACAATCGCTGTGTGCGCTGGGTGGCCGAACGAGAGGAGATGCTCTTAATTTATGTATATATCTTTGACATATTTATCAATGTTGGTTCCATTTCAAAATTGTTAAAATAACAAAATTCTCTTGGTTGTCAATGTTGCTTTGGTTACCAGACTAGCTCAACTTAACCAGACTCGTACTGTAAATAAGCTGAACCCAAGGAACCAAACAATCAAATGCCACCCTGGTACAATTCAAGCTTGTCTAAGCACATCACAATGAAATCAAGAAGAAAAAAGTGCAGGAAACTAATACCGAGGAAAGCTCGACCCAAGAACAAGGACAAACGAGGGAGATAAGTCGAGCGTACCAAGGCCTGCGCCACAACACCTTTTAGCACGCCGTAGTTTCTACAACAAGAAGGATACCCCGGTGAAATAGCTGTTACAATATGGACGAATGGTCATTGGGTGTCGTAGGAAATATTCAAGACCAGCCACTGAACTGAATACAGGATTATGGCCAATACTCCTACGGTACATCATAGGGTCAACAGATTGCACATGGTACTTTACATTGAAAAAGCACATACAGGAAGCAAATGCTGCCGGCCTCACCTGATTTCAGTAGATTTTACAGAAAAAATCACAGTTGGCACTCTTCATATCTGTATATTCTGTAACAAACCTTCTGTAACGCCTCTGATCCACGCCGAATCCTACAGCCCCCTCCCTACCCCATGATCGTAAATAACCGCAGAACCTGTTTCGTTGTACACACTTTCTTGTCCAGATTGAAAATTACGATTACGACCATGCTTCAATGTGAAGTTAACCACCATTTGCAAAGCGACTGGCAATGAGCATGTGTCTTCGGTTTTCCGACTGAGGCAGCTATTTTACGGAATTCATAATACCGGTTGACACGCCTGAGATTTGGGAGTCCTCTTTTTTGCGTTATCTAGAGAGTAAGAAGAAATCCCTGGAAGCTAACTTTGTTAGCCTAGTAGATGGTCCATACGAAGTGGTGTCGTATGGTAGTAGCATTCGTCGCCTGTCTATTCATGGTGGAGAAGAGAGAATATCCGTGGAATCTCAATCCAATAAAATGCAGCATCACATAGCAAGAAGATATCGCCAACAACAGCATCAAGTCCGATAGCGCTCGCGTCGCCTCGAGGGGGCGGCTCGGGCGCCGGCGGACGGCGGGCCTTCCTCCTCTCCTCGCGAGGGGATCCTCTGGCCGAAACGTGATGGTGAACCTGGTCGCCCGGCGTTGAGGCAGAGTAGGCGCGATGGGGCGGCGGCCCGATTGGATTCCGGCGGCGGTTGTGCCTCCACGGCTGCAGGGGCAGCGTGGGGCCGGCCATGGAGGCTGGCGGCGGCGGATCTGGGCCCCCACCCCAGATCGGTTCCCCTCCAGATGGCGAGTCTCGTGGCCTCTGGGCATCGTGGAGGTGCCGGCGGCGGCGTGTGCTCAGCATGGTGATGGCGGCGGCCGTGCTCGGGAGTTGGATTCCTTCGAACAGATCTGGGTGAAAACTTGCTTTCGGCTTCTGCCAAGGCCGGCGGTGGCGGCGCTGTCTGCATCGTTCCCTTCTTGAAGGCATCGCCGTGGAGAAGTTTAAGGCCACTCTCTGCTACCTCCGGGGAAAACCCTAGATCGAATGATCGAATGACGGCGGCACTCTGGTGTCGTTCCCCTCTTGGGCGTCATTCTTGGAGGTACACACGTGTTCGAGGGACCAGAGGACGGATTCTTTGGTGGAGTGGTGCATCATCTCACTCATTGATGGTGGCGTATCTCGACGGCATGGCGCTGTGGTGACTCGGCGTCCGATGCGCGGAGATGGACTCGCGCAGGAGGGTGACGCGGTCTGGCGTCGTGGTGGCGTCGACGGCAGCTAGACCGGGCAAGGTAGATGCAGCAGTACAGCTCTGAAGATGGATTGGTGGCAGGTGGCTGCGGCGGCCTCATACCCGGCAGGCGTCCTGGTTGAGGAGTGCGCCGGACCGGTGGGTGCCCCATACCCGGCAGGCGTCCTGGATGGGACCTCAGGTCTTAGATGTTAGGTTTGGCTGCGAGGTCTGTTTGGTATTAGGCCCAGACTATCAGCATCCCTTCATCATTTGGATATATAAGAGTAGCGACAGATGTTGCTTAGACGGTGACTTTAGTTTTACTGTTGTATTACTTTGTAAGGTCTTGCGTGAATAATGAATAAAGTGGCTGCATGCATCGTCCAGATGCAGAGGCAGGGGGTCTTCCTCCTTTTCTAAAAACATAGCAGGAAGAATAGCATCCAGGGGATGAAGATGGAGCATGTCCGATCACTGAGCATGTTTGACCTCGAAGGTCACACACAGATGCTTGATCGTCTGGGTGAGTTCAGCCTGCTAAGGGTACTTGACCTGGAAGACTGCATGGACATAGAAAACAAGCATTTGATACATGTCTGCCAGATGTACCTGCTAAGGTACTTGGGCCTAAAAGGTGCAGTTATCAGTAAGTTGCCTCCAGAAGTTGGTGAGCTAGAGAATTTGGAGACGCTTGATGTACGTGAGACGTACCTTGAGGATCTACCGAAAACTGTGTCAAAGCTAGAGAAACTGGAGCACCTGCTAATCAATAACAAGGGATAGCCGGTACGGTAAGGGTTGGATTGCACGCAAGGGCCTGGGTAAGATGACACTACGTATGGTGAATACAGTAGTTTTTGGATGTGATGTAGATGCAGCAAAAGAGTTGGTGAACTACAACAATTGAGAGAGTTACGTTTTTTTTTTTTTTTGAAAGAAAGGGGTCGCCCCCCGCCCCAACTTTTATTAAGCCAAGGCAATTGAGAGAGTTACGTATAACCATGGACATCAGGAATCCTGATGATACCCACCATAAGGATGTTCGGGAAAAGCTTGTCAGGTCCCTGAGCAAGATGTATTCCCTCCGGTGGCTCAGCATTGGTAGTGTAGGATATGATGACATGGATGCATTGAAGTTTCTACATGACCTTGACCCATCCCCGCGGCTCCTCCAATATCTTAGGATTGGCGCCGGCATTAATGAATTGCCTAAGTGGGTCAGCTCATTAAATAATCTTGTTGAGCTTGTCATTGCTTGGACAGGCTTGGTTGGCGCCCAACTGCTCGACCCACTATGTAAGCTGCCAAATCTGCAGCGCATGTACTTGGAGTCATTCTGCTGCAAGGATACAAAGCTGGTTGTGAAAACTGCCCACACCTTTTCAGCCCTTAAGGAGCTACAAGTAAACTTCTATCTTTGCCATCTGGAATTCGAGGCAGAATCAATGGCAAATCTCGAGATACTTTCAGTATGTTTTTCAACGAGAGATTCTCTGAAAGTTTCTGGCATCGAGCATTTGACAAACCTTAAAGAGGTGAAGCTCAGCGGTAAGAAAAACAACCCTGCATTGCACAGTGCAGTGGAGCAACTAAAGACAATGAATGAGAAGCGCGCAAAACATGATCAGCTCAAGGTTCTAGTAAAATACGAGTGATCACTCTGTTTTGCCACTCTGCTTGCTCAGAGGAGGTTCGTTTGGTTCATTATTTGTTTCGGAGGTGTTGTTTCTGGAGGTTTTCCATCAGACCTGTGTACTTCTTTCCTGTAAGTTGTCGTTGCCAAACTGGTTATCCCTACTGTTGTGATGTCGTTTGCCTCTTGTGCTGTAAAGCTAGCTGGGTGTCGTCGGCAGCTTAAGACTTGTGTTTGTCAAACAAGAGTTACTATTATTGTGTAATAAAGCCGGATATTGTGGCAGTTTAGACTGCTATTGTTTTCTTGGATGTCGATTTATTTATTTCCCAACAAATGTATATTTCCTAAATTCAGCACCCGATCGATACCACCTTTAGGATTCATCTGTTTATTCACAACCAGAGTTAGTTAGTTTAGTTCTTGTTATTGTTCTTACCGGTGTTGCATTTGCTATGTGGATACGCAATGACACTTCTTGTTTGCTCCTCCTGTGCATCCCCACTCATTTGAGCAGTATATAGTTCATTGTTATTGCTATTTATCAGTGATGCTTCTGATTCAAAATTGATGGGGAAAAGAACTAAGTTCTCTTGATTGTCATTGCTACTTTGGTCACCAGACTAGCTCAACTTAACCAGCTCGTACTGTAAATAAGCTGAAACCAAGGAACCAAACAATCAAGATGCCACCCTTGTACAATTCAAGCTTGTCTGAGCACACCACAAGGAAAGCAATCATGAGGAGAAAAACGTTCAGGAAACTAATACCAAGGAAAACTAGAGCCAAGAACAAGGAGAAATGAGGGATATAAGTTGAGCGCACCAGGCCTGCAACAGCACCTTTCAACACGCCATAGCTTCTATGACCGGACAGCTAAACGGGAAATTAGCATGCCTCGAACACGAACTGTACTCCGGGTGAAGTAACTGTCACATTATGACGAATGGTCATTGGGTGTCGACTGTCATAGGAAATATTCATGGCCAACCACTGAACTGAATACAGGATATAATGGCAAATACTCCTACAGTACACCATAAGGTCAACAGATTGGACAGGATACCTTTGATTAAAACCACATACACCCAGCAAATGCTGCAAGCCTCACCTGATTTCAATAATTTGGTGTGCAAAAAAAAATTACAGAAAAAAAACTCTTCATATCCATAACGAACCTTCCGCCCCTCTGATCCCGAGTACAGTGAAACTCGGGAAGTGTTTGCCTTCCGGCTTCTGCTTTTCTAAGGCTTCTGATCAACGCCGAATCCTACTGCTCCCTCCCTACCCTGTAAATAATCGTGGAACCTGATTCTTCCAACATACTGCTCCCTCCGTTTCTAAATATAAAAACCTTTTAGATATTTCAATACGGACTACATACAGATGTATCTAGATCAGTGTTTTAAATAGCGGGTTATGGCAAATAACAGCGGCCCTCCAAATCAGTTATAGCGAGACAAGTTTAGCACGCTATGGCACGTAGCGGCACCTGCTCAAACAGCTATAGCTGGGCTATAGCCGGCTATTTAAAACTTTGATCTAGATGCATTTTAGAGTGTAGATTCACTCGTTTTGCTTCGTATGTAGTATGTATTGGAATCTCTAAAAAGGCTTATATTTAGGAATGGAGAGAGTACTATCTGTCCAGTTTGACAATCACCATTACGGCCATGCTTCAGTTGAAGTTTACCGGCCCTTTCCGGTTAGCCACCATGTGCAAAGCCACTGGCAATGAACACATGTCTTTTGTTTTCCGACTGAGGCAGCTATTTCAAGGAATTTAGAGTACTGGTTGCCTCATTGACACGCCTGAGAGTTGGAAGTTCTTTCTTTTTACATTATCTACAGAGTAAGAAGAAATGCTAAGAGACGGAGGAACCCCTTTGCTGGGAATATAGAGGGCAACGGAGAGACGGCTCGGGAAGATGGGCGAGGGAGTTCTGGCCGGCGCCGGCGGCGGACCCTAGCGCTCGCTCCGTCGTCCCTCGCGACCTCGCCCGTCCACTGCTTCCAATTGCTTCCGACGGAGAAGTCTCGGCCCAAACTAAACCACTGTTTCATTTTTTTTCGGTAACTGAAAACCCAACTTCAGCCCAAACCATGCCCGGGATTTCGTTCAGTCTCATCTTCCTCGTGTCCACTCTCTCTAAGATCTTTTTACTATCGGAGACCCTGGGGGGGGGGGAGGCGATCCTCATTTGCAAAGTAAGCAAAATACATGAATTTATAAGGGATCCTCTATTGTGATACCTTCTAAAGACGCAACTATTTCGAATCATATTTTACATCATCTTTTTTTTCTCCTGTTAACTGGAAACCCAGCTTCAGCCCAACCATCCACGGGCTTTCATTTGCGTCCATCTTGCTCGTGTCCCCTCTCTCTAAGATCCTCTGTTTGCAAAGTAAGCGAAATACATGGATTTGTAAGGGATCCTCCGTTGCGATACCTTTTGAAGACACAACTATTTCAAATCATATTGCACTAACAAAGACCATGTATGATCTAAGATGCACGGTCATTGAGTTTTATGCTCCTGCGACTTACACACCATGCATATGCTTGCAAAAACTACAAACCCTAGGTAGTTAATATCACTTTCTTCAGAGGACCCATGGACGGATAGTTGAAATCTCCGCACAGTGTACAGTTGCAGCCGTCGGGAACACGGTAGGACACTGAGTCACACTTGGCACCTTCTTTGCATTTCGCCCTTCCCCTCTGGTTATACCAGTCACTGCATGAGCTGCTGCAAGCGCGCGGGGGTACACGATATTGTCAGTGGTGGGATAATAAATAGTTGGAAACCTTTCCAATATGCCGTGTCTGAAAAGCATCTCCGCTAAAGAAACACCCATTACTACTATAATTTGCTATGATGGATCGCTAGGGTAAGTTTTTGCATGAATATACTATACCTGATGGTAGCATGACGAAAGCGAGGGTCAAGAGTAGCGTAAGGATTGCCCTCATCTTAGTAATGTTGTGGTGTTGATATGAGATGTCGATAGTTGTCTTGATAGGTTGTGATGGAGAAATTATGCATTAGCAACCATTATATAATGCATGAGGTATGAATGATTGCTAATCTAACTGAGGAATTCATTGAAAAATAAAATGATAACATATTAATGGCAATTAAATGCATTAATATGTTTCTAGGTACACATATACCAGTAATTAAGTTCATGAATTCTAGTATAGCAAGGAAGTGTAAGTTTGGACCTAGATCCAAGACTAGATAGTTGTGCACTAAACAATAGGAAAAGAACAACATTAGGCCTACCTTTTGCACCAAGGAATTTAACATGCCTTTATTTTTATTGATATGGAAGAGATGTCATCTAATTCCTGCAGTTTTTCTATGACGTTGTGTTTCCTAGCACGTGTTCACACATGGCCTTGATGTTCCACTTCTCTTTCTAATTTATTTCTAATAAAAATATGTTGCTGTTGGATAGTATTTGTAGTCATCTATCCAACAAGCTTGAGTTTGCTCTATTCGGAGCTCATTTGTAGAAGCTATGACAGTTCAGGTTTTATTGTATCCATCTATTTTGCTTGGGCTTCTTTGTAGCTCTCCCGCGGTAGTACCGCTTATAAGCGGTACTTCCATTGTCCAGTACCACGTGTATTACCATTGCTTTTGGGGACTCGACTTCTCGTGTCGGGTTGCGCGGCAATAGAACGGTAGTGCGAGCGGTAGTACCGCCCGCTCACTACCGTTCCACTTCCGCTTATCTTTTAGCCTCTGGACTCTTTTGCTAATAATTTCAATGGATGTTCCTCTAGCTAATTGCTAAGAATATCATCCATGCAATGGCTCCCACAAGAAATAATGATACTTCTTATCCAAGGAGTATGGACCAAATCACAAGAACTATGAGTGCAAGGCGAAGCTTCTTAAAATTTCCTTATTTGTGTATGCATGCCCTTGATTTGGGCTTGCATCTCGTTGATTTATTATTGTCTCTTGTGTGTGTATACAAGAGCATCATCTAGTTGGTCTCTCAGTGGTCGATAACAGCAATCAAGCATCTGGTTTGCAAGAGAACCTCTCTGTGCATCTGTACGCATAATGAGATGAGCAAGTGGATTCATGTGTTGAATTGCAGACAAAGAGAGAATTATGTTAGCTTGATTCCATGGCTAGGCGAAGCAAAGAATTCTCTATTTATATTCCTAGGTGTGCGTAAGGTTCCTTGAACAACTGGGAATTTGCATCTACAAAACACCACGGGTGGGCTCACCGGATTTGTCTGTGTGTGTGTGGGGGGTTCGCCGCTGCTAGTGCATGATTTGCGGGTGGATCAAACTGAGACGCTGATACATCGTGATGATTCGGCAAACACAGGATGCATAAGCGTCTGTGTGTATGGACGAGGGTTGCTCATGGCTGAGCCGAAGGGAGCGGCGGGGAGCTCGGCCACGAGGGCGGTGAAGAAGGTTGATTTCGATGCCATCGGCCAGCATTGGCTAGCACATGGTGCTCCTACTACGTGTCCATGCTCCGGTGACTCCGTTCGTGGCCACATCAGAGCTCGGTGGCGACAAGTAAAATGTTTGTGGCGGCGACGACTATGAGACCGGCTGTTTCTAGTGCCGACAACGAAGGAAAAGCTGGGGGAGATAGCGGCGGAGCTGAGGGGGGTAGCGCATATGGATATCTGTGTTGAGGGCTCTCTGGTAGTGTTGGGGGCAGCCAAGACGCACCACAAGCCGAGGCTGAGAGGGACGAGTGGGCTGCCCAAATTTTCTAGGACTTGCCCTTCTCGAAGCACAAAATGGGTGGTGGGGTAGTTTTTTTTTTTGGATGATAAGCTATAATTTTTAGGGATTAAAGTCTTGGGGATGGGCAGGCCAGTGCTTAATTCTCCAAACCACAAAAGTTTGAAGAAAAGTGACTTTTGGGGGATGGGCAAGCAAGTGCTTAATTCCCCAAACCGCAAAATTTTAATGAAAAGTGACTTTGGGGGGATGGGCTAGAGATGCTCTTTGCTCTAATTCCCTAAAAGGAAATATATTGAGGAGTTAAGAAGGCTAATAGATACCCTAAGTCAAAACAACTTGTGTGTTTGGTTATATATACGGCTGGCGTTTCCTTTGTTTATAACATGAACTATGAGGCCAATCTTTTCTTTATGGTCTCGAGAATGTGGTAGGGCTGCTAATGCCGAGCGCGGTGCTTCCAGCTTCCTAGTGTTATTTGGGACACACTTATGGAAAGTGTTTTTCAATTGTTGGGTGTTTGTTTAGGTTTGGGCTTCTACACCCAAGAACACATTTAGAAGCCCATACGAATACAGACTTGTCAATCACTTGTGGTGGGTTTTCTGATAATGCACCAACTCACTTCTCTTTTTCCTTTCATTTGCTTTGTGGTTGTATGCTGGAGACTGATGTTATTCCCTTGAGCAATTGATGGAAAGAAAAAAAAAATACAGAAACAAACTTAGATGGGTGCCTCCTTACGCTGATTTCTTCATGCCAGTGTGCACGTTGATTGCTAACTAATTAGCACATGTATAACGAAGTGTGGCTAGAAATCAATCGATCCTAAATTAAATATTTTGAAAGGAGGTAGTGGAAAGTGAGAGCCGCTAAAGCAACGTTAGAAAATCCGTTTACCCACAGTGTATGACCAGGTTGCTATTTCCCACGCAATGTTAGCATGAGGTTATGGGGCCATGAATTAACTATAGAACATATATAGTAGGTCATGGAAGTGGAGACGGGGGCGTACTATCTTAGCAGGTGAGATTATTTGGTATTGAGAGTGCTCGCCACCTTTGCCACATGCGGTTGGTGGTGGTGCAAGTTAATTGCTTCACGTTAGAGTACATTCAATATAATGCGCCGGTCAGCCAACTACTCGTCATTTTTATAGCACCACCGCCGATTATGTGCTCTGTCCTTAAGTTCTCAACGTACCAACTATGTTCTCTTTCCAGGATAAAAGGCATCCGACTGGCAAAGCACAGCACATAACTCTCCATCTCCAAACTCCAATCCAGCCATACACCCTCCCATGTAGGCAAGTACGTCCAGAGAATCAAGAGAGCGAGAATGCAGGGCCAGGGCGCCGTCCTGCTTGTGACCACGGTGGGGCAGCTGGTGGGTGAGGAGTACCGGCAGATCCGCGGCGTGGGTGACCAGGTGGCTGAGCTCAGCGACGAGCTGGACACCATGAACGCCATCCTCCGCATGCTGTCCGACGCCGAGGATGGCGCCGTGGACCACTTCATCCGGGTGTGGATGAAGCAGGTGCGCGAGCTCTCCTACGACGCAGTGGACAGCGTGCACCTCTACAACTTTCGCATCCGATGCCGGCCGAGAGACCTCTGGTCCAAAACCAAACACATTTTCATGACCCTCTTCGCTCGCCGTCGGCTGGCTTGTGAGATCAAGGCGCTCCGCGCTCGTGCTATCGTGATCGGCGAGCGCCATGCGCGTTACGGTGTCAGCCGTGAGGCACTACTGCGAATCACTGCTTCTTTAACCGCTCCCGCTTCAATGCCCGGCCATGCGCTCGGCCTACCAGCAGCGAACGATCCTCACCATCCCGTCGGTATCGATGAGCAGGCTAATGCCCTGGCCAAGATGGTGGCGCCGAGTAACAACGAGAGTGACATGAAGCTCAAGGTGTTCTCCGTTGTGGGATTCGGGGGGCTCGGGAAGACAACACTGGCGATGGAGGTGTGCGGGCGGCTGGAGGGAGAGTTCCAACGCCAAGCCCAAGTCTTCGTATCACAGGCGTTCCAGGGCACAAAGGATCTGGAGGGATTGCTCAAGCGCCTGCTTCAGCAGATTGTGAAGCCGAAAGCAGATAACGCGCAAGGCATCAAGGAAACGGACCCCCTACATGGCATCGACAAGATGGGGGTAGACGAGCTGGCCGACAAACTCAAGGAGCTTCTCAAGGACATCAGGTACATATAAACACACACAAACTATATGCGGAATATCTCTCTCTCTACCGTACGTGCAATATATGCATCAGTTTGCCTCTCTTTTTTTCACACCATCTCTCCGTTTCTAAATATTTGTCTTTTTAGAGATTTCAACAAGTAACTATATACGCAGCAAAATAAATAAATCTACACTCTGAAATATGTCTATATACATCCATATATGATAGTCCATTTGTAATCTTTAAAAAGACAAATATTTAGGAACGCAGGGAGTATTAACTAAGAGCAACAACAACTCTAGGAGAGTACATATCTTCAGTCGTCATATATGGGATATGAAGTGCACTTCATATGGATATGGTAGTCGCGTCCATGTGTGCACACACAACGTCGCCATAATACGGCCTCCATAAATTTATTTATTTATTGTCATTTTCTTCAATTTTTTAGGGTATTTAAGCTCAAATTAGTCTAACCAACACTAGTAGAAAAAGGCTCATTTGTCCTGGTTCTAGAGGGTCCTTAGTCTCGGTTCTGGAACCGGGACTAAAGGGTCGTTACTAAAGCCCCCCCCCCCCTCCCTCCCCTAGTCCCGGTTCTTATATGAACCGTGACTAAAGGGTCGTTACTAAAGGCCCCCCCTTTAGTCCCGGTTCTTATATGAACCGTGACTAAAGGCCCTCCACGTGGCCGCTGTCTGGAGCTCCACCTTTAGTCCCGGTTGGTAACACCAACCGGGACTAAAGGTATGTTTTTGAAAGAAAAAATTGAATTTTTTTTTGAATTTTTTTCTCGATTTTCAAATTTCCGAATTATTTTACAATTTAATCTCTAACCACCACCACTCATCATTGCTCAAGTTAACCTCTAATCTCTAATCACCCCTCATCATTCCAATTCACCTAACTTCCCGGCCGGTCACCCATCCTCTCACTACTTCAGTCTGAGCATGCTTAACTTCCGGGTTCTATTCCCCCTCGTTTCCAAGTCTGTACTTGTTGTTTTCCTGACAATAGTAAGATGTCAATCCTATTAACCCTCAGGAGTTTAGCTTGAGCATGAAGTCACACGTTTCATTGTTTGAGTTTGAAACTATTATTCTAAACAACAATAATTATTTAGTAACACTAATATTTCTTGAATAAGTAGTTTGACCATAGTTTGACCACAGTTTGACCAGATTTGACCAAAATTCAAAATACTGAAATAATTATTTAGTAACACTAATATTCTTGAATAATTATTTAGTTCCACTAATACTTCTTTAATAAGTAGTTTGACCATAGTTTGACCAGATTTAACCAAAAATTTAAAAACTAAAATTTGAGCATAACTTTTTTTCCTTTTAGAATTTGAGGATACTAAATAATCGGATGCGGATTTTCGTGCTAATTTTTTTGATATATTATGTGGGTTTTTTCGACATTGTATGCAAAAGATATGGCAGTTTTACTTTTTCATAACACTTTTTGCAAAACATGTCCAAATTTAAGTTTTTTAATTTTCCTAACTAATAGATGTAGTAACATAACTACATCTCGAAGGATTTTAATTTTTTGAAGTTTTTATCATTTTCTTTTGCTTTCTACAAAATTGAAAAGGCGATAAGGGGGGGGGGGGGGTGGAGTTTGAAAATGGGATCTTTAGTCCCAGTTTGAGACACGAACCGGGACTAAAGAGCATTGCACCCTTTAGTCCCGGTTCGTGCCTCAAACCGGAACTAAAGGTCTAATCTTTAGTCCCGGTTTGATATATGAACCGGGACTAAAGGGCATCACACCCTTTAGTCCCGGTTCGTGTCTCAAACCAGGACTAAAGGGCTCATTTGAACCGGGACTAATGCCTTTAGCCAGACGAACCGGGACCAATGCCCTCATGGGTACCGGTTCGTGACTAAACCGGGACTAATGGGCTTATCTTCCCCGAACGAAAGCCCTGTTTTCTACTAGTGCAAACACATATATCATCACATTAAATTAATAGCAACCATATTCATTGGCCAAAATATGCCGCTTTACATATAATTAGCGGCTAATGTCGTCCAAAGATACTTTCAAAATAAGCAATATCACTATTCGCGACATTGCTACCTAGTTATAGCTACACTAGTTGATGGGCGCCGTCTAGTTGTCACTCTCCTCCTCCTCCTCCTCCTCCTCCTCCTCCTCCTCCTCCTCCTCGTCTGCCTCCTCCTTGGCCTCCTTTGATAAATCTTTGAAGTAGGTGTAGGGATCAGACTCCTTGTAGGTGAGTGCAAGGCAAAACTCTTTGCAGATCTGCTCCTCGTGGCTAAAGGGTGAGGCGCGGCACGACATCGATCAGGTCATTGTGCTCCGGCTGGACCTCGACAGGGACGACCTCCTCCTCCTTCACCCAAACGAGGGGGTAGGGGAGGTTCCCCGCGGCCACCACCGGAGCCATAGGAAGCGTTGGATCCCTACAGACGAAAGATCTACCACCGTCGCGGGGGGAGGATTGAGCCGTGGGGAGAGTTTGCACCGGTGCACGGCTTCTGAGATGGGAGGTTTCGCTCTACCATCAAGTTGAGCCAATAGGTTGTGTCCTTGCGCGGTCACATTGTCTTGGATAATGGAGAAGATGGGACAAGACGTGGTGGCGGGGAGGGAGGAGACGGCCAGGGCTTTGGTTATGAGGACGCCTCGCTATCGGGCTTTTATAGCTAGGGATGAAGCTGTGTGGCCATCTGGATGACAGTCTTGGGAATCGAGGGGGGCAATGAGGGGGCATTAATTGGTGCGCAGTTAGTCTTCCTGTCACCATGGCTCGTCAGTGATTATCTGTGTGATGTCGTACATACTAGAGGGGACACCTGTCGAGGCATAACAACCAAAAGAACACCCAAAACAAGAAAAATAACAAACCGGTCCATGAGGAGGTCGATACGAAGGGGTGTTTGTTAGGCTTGTAGGAGCTTGGTTTGTTGGGTTTCTTCGTTTTATATATTTTTACGCTTGGAAGCACATGGATTGCACCCTTCCTATTCCCCACTTAATGCGAGTAATAAGAATCCAATGCCCGAAGCTTTGTATGATTGGGCATGGCCCATGACGCATATATTTTTTCCTTCTTGCTTTCTTATTTTTTTCAGTTAATTTTCTTCTTTTTCTTTCTTTTGTATTTTATTTTCTTGTATTTAGTTTCTTTAAAAAATCATTTTATTTTCGTTCAGTTTTGTGTACTTCATTTTAGTTAGTAATGATTAGTTTTTACTCTTCCATTCAGTTTTGTGTACTTCATTTTAGTTAGTAATGATTACTTTTTATTCAATCTTATTTTTACTTTTGTTATTTCAACATAGATAAACATTTTTAGTGTTGTAAACATTTTTTCATACGTATAACATTTTTTCTTATGCACACGGACAAATTGTGTATTTCTTACATGCGGTAAATGCAGAAACATTTTTATCTTCTAAAACACATAATAAATGCAATAGACAGTCTATCTGTTTCTAAGTTTTTGTTCGGTCAATATCTATACTCTAGCACAAATATATGATCTATATGGTGGCATGAACAAAACATATGCATGGAATTTGTAGTTCCATTAGATCATTTCTGTTAACTACGAAAACTGTATAAAGAATTTGGGATGTAGCACAATATACGCCTGATGTATGACTATGAGATCATGCTTAGTTCAGAGTGTATAAAACAATACTTTTGATTTTCTAATTCTACATAATTTGTTTTGTTATGTTTTAATACAAGTTTTTGTTTCGAGCATTCCGTTGGGAATCGCATAATAATATACTCCCTCGGACCAGAAATACTTGTCGGAGAAATGGATGTATCTAGACGTATTTTAGTTCTAGATACATCCATTTTGATCGGTTTCTCCAACAAGTATTTTCGGACGGAGTGAGTATTATTCTTCATCTTTTTTTACCTAACCAGGAAAATATGCATCATGCCTGTGTTGTCCATCTCAATCTATTTATAAGATTAGAGACAGTAGTTATTGCTTTTCATGGATTTAAATAATACCTATTGCAAAACCAGGTACCTCATTGTGGTTGACGATGTATGGACAGTAGCAGCATGGCACCTAATCAGATCCAAATTACCAGAGAATGACAGGGGAAGCAGGATCATTGTGACCACCCGGATAGAGACTGTGGCTGCAGCTTGCAGTGAGGCTAGTAGTATTGATGGGAATTACATTTGTCGGATCGTGCCTCTCAAATCTGAAGACTCCAAGAAGTTGTTCCTCAGTAGAGCATTTGGTTCCAAAGATGCCCATTACCCCCCTGAACTGGAGGTGGAAATGGGCAAAATTTTGAACAAATGTGGTGGGCTGCCAATGGCAATTATTAGCATTGCCGGCCTCTTGGCGAGCTATACATCATCAGAGAGCAAAGATATGTGGGAAAGAGTTTGCAAGTCCATTGGTTCCCACTTGGAGAGTAACCCTACCCTTGAGGGGATGAGGAAGATAATTACTCTCAGCTATAACCACCTACACTATTATCTGAAGGGTTGCATGATGTACCTCAGTATTTTCCCAGAGGATTATGTAATTGTCAAGGATCGGCTCTTGAAGAGATGGATTGCAGAAGGGCTGGTTGCTGGGATCCGAGGTTTGACCTTAATGGAGGTTGCAGAAGGCTACTACAACGAGTTAGTGAGTAGGAGCATGATTGATCGGGCAGATGATATAGTCACCCACTATGATGGGAGATTGGAGGCATGTCGGGTACACGATATGACACTTGAGGTCATGGTGTCCAAGTCCCTGGAGGCTAACTTTGTTAGCCTGGTAGGTGGCCCGTACGAAGGTATGTCATACAGTAGCATTCGCCGTCTGTCCATCCATGGAGGAGAGGAGGTGAGATCTGTGGACTGTCAATCCAACAAAATTGCAGCATCACATGATAGGAAGAATGGCACGGAGGGGATGAAGATGGAGCATGTCCGATCACTGAGCATGTTTGATCTCCAAGGTCACACGCAGGTGCTTGATCGTCTGAGCGAATTCAGCTTGCTCAGGGTACTTGACCTGGAAGACTGCATGGGCGTAGGAAACAAGCATTTGAAACATGTCTGTCGGATGTATCTTCTAAGGTTCCTGAGCATGAAAGGTACAAGTATCACCAAGATGCCTCCAGAAGTAGGTGACCTAGAGAATTTGGAGACGCTTGATGTACGTGAGACATGCCTTTAAGATTTACCAGAAACTGTGTCGAAGCTAGAGAAGCTGGAACACCTGCATATCAATAACAAGGACGGCAGGTACTTAGGGTGTTGGACTCCCCGTAAGGGCATGGGTAGGATGAAGGCACTACGGGTGGTGAATGCAATGGCTTTTGGTTCTGATGCTGATGCTGCCAAAGAGCTGGGAGAACTACAACAATTGAGAGAGTTACGTATACACATGGATGTCATTGATGATAATTATCCCTGTCACCAAGATGTTAGGCAAAAGCTAGCTGAGTCCCTGAACAAGATGTATTCCCTCCGGTGGCTCAGCATTGGTGGCAAGGGTCAGGACAGCAATGCATTGGACTTCCTAAATGACCTCAACCCGCAGCAGCCGCGGCTCCTCCAATATCTTAGGATCGGTGCCGGCATTGACAAACTGCCTGACTGGGTCGAGTCACTGAATAATCTTGTTGAGCTTGTCATTGCTTGGACATGGTTGGTTGGTGACAAACTGTTCCGCCCAGTATGTAAGTTGCCAAATCTGAAGCGCATGCACTTGGAAGGGGGCTGCTACCAGGATACAAAGCTGGTTGCCAAAACTGCACAAACCTTTCCGGCGCTAGAGTACCTGCACCTGAACTTTGATAATGAATATCTGGATGTTCTTCAATTTCAGGAAAAATCAATGGCAAAGCTCGAGACACTCTCAGTGAGATTTCTAGACAAAGATTCTAAAACAATTGTTGACATCGAGCATTTGACAAGCCTTAAAGACGTGAAGCTTAGTGCTAGGAGATACAACTCTTCATTGAACGATGCAGTGGAGCGGCTAAAAGCAGCAAATAAGAGACGCCCAGAATTCAATCAGCTCAAGGTTGCGGTGAAATACGAGTGATCACTCTGTTTTCCCACTCTGCTTGCTCACGGGAGGTTGGTTTGGTTCATTATTTGTTTCACAAGTGTTGTTTCTGGAGATTTTACTTTCAGTCTCCTTACTTCTTTCTGTAAGATGTCGTTGCAACTGGTTGTTATCCCTACCGCTGTTGTGGTGTCATTTGCTTCTTGTCTTGTAAAGCTACAGAAACTTAAGGCTTGTGTTAGTTAAAAAAGAATTATTATTGTGTAATCAAGCCTGAGATTGCAGCACTTTAGAGTTTAGACTGCTGTCGTTCTCTAGGACGCCGAGTTACCTTTCCAATGAATGTATGTTTCCAAAATTCATCTCCCCGTGGATTCCACCTTCAGGATTCATCTGCTTGTTCACATGCAGAGTTAGTTAGTACTCCCTCAGTTCCAAAATACATGTCATAGTTTTAGTTTAAATTTGGAACAAACACCATGACAAATAATTTGGAACGGAGGGTATAGTTCTTGTTATTGTTCTTTTTTTTTGGAAAATGGGCGCAGCCCCGGCCTCTGCATCAGAAAGATGCATACGGCCACATTTATTAAAAGCAAATAGGTCCAACAAAGGTCTGTAACTCCATTACATACTAGTCCCCAAAGGGCTCACAAAGAGCATCAACATAGAAGCCACATCCGGCATGCAACATAAAGATAGGAAAACTAATTGCCTATCCTATTACATGACCGCCATCCAAATCGGCTGAATATAGCCCGAGCTATCATCTCCCATCGGGCAGATCCAGTAACCAAATGCTCCATGGCCTCCGTCTGAGTGAGTAGCGACCACAAACGGATCAACGTAGTAGCCCGGAAGATGACCTGCAAAAAATGAGTAGTTGTTGTTCGGTTAAAAACCAAATCATTCCTGCAGTTCCAGACTGCACAAAGTAAAGCACATACTCCTACACGAATGTGTTTAGCTGTTTGGGTCTCTATCCCATCCAGCCACGTCCCAAATAACGTGTTGATATTATTCGGAGGAGTAATATTAAACGCAATGTGAACAGTCCGCCAAAGAACCTTCGCCATAGGACAATCGAGGAAGAGGTGTTTGATAGTCTCGTCTTGATCACAAAAACTACATCTCTCAGAACCGGTCCAGTTGCGCTTTGTCAAATTATCCTTGGTTAAAATAACTTGTTTATGTACGAACCACATAAACACTTTAACTTTCATGAGGGACTTTGACATTCCAAACATGTTTGGAGAAGGGAATAGAGCTAGAATTGATGACATCTAAGTACATCGTTTAACCGTGAACTCTCCATTCTTGGTTAATTTCCAACTCAACGAATCCGAACTTTGAGCAAGCTGCACATCCATCAGTCTTCTCACCAGATGGAGCCAGGCTTCCCAACGCGCTCCGGCAAGAGTTCTCCTGAATTGGATATTAAGGGGAGCGGTCCTGAGAACAGTTGCAACCAGAGCATCTCTCCGTTGCACGATGTTATAAAGAGACGGATACTGCAACGCGAGGGGCATTTCCCCTAGCCATGTATCCTCCCAGAATCTAGTGGTATTACCGTCTCCGATAATAAACTTTGTTCTGTTGAAAAAGACCGTTTTCACTCTCATCAGCCCTTTCCAAAAAGGTGAGTCCGTCGGTCTCACCGTCACCTATGACAAAGTTTTGGAATGGAGGTACTTGTTACGCAGAATCTGCGCCCACGAGGCTTCCGACTCTACAGATAACTTGTACAGCCACTTGCTGAGAAGACATCTGTTTTTCACCTCAAGATTTTCGATCCCAAGACCCCCTTGGTCTTTTGGTCGGCAAATAATATCCCATTTAGTGAGTCGATACTTCCTTTTGGAATCATCACTCTGCCAAAAGAAGCGGGATCAATAGAAATCCAGTCTTTTTATAACTCCAACTGGTATCTCAAAAAACAACAAAAGAAACATAGGCATGCTCGTGAGGACCGAATTAATAAGAATTAACCGGCCCCCATACGACATCAGCTTGCCCTTCCAACAGCTTAGTTTCTTCTCGAACCGATCCTCGACACACTTCCATTCTCTATTTGTTAGCTTACGATGGTGAATTGGTATACCTAAATACGTAAAAGGTAAACTCCCAATTTCACACCCGAACAATTGCTTATAAGACTCTTGTTCTTCTTTGGCTCTTCCAAAGCAGAACAATTCACTCTTGTGAAAGTTAATCTTTAAGCCCGTCAATTGTTCGAATAAGCATAACACAAGCTTCATGTTTTGCGCTTTTGCCAGGTCATGCTCCATGAAAAGTATGGTGTCATCAGCATACTGTAGGATAGACACCCCTCCATCAACTAGATGAGGTACGAGGCTACCTACTTGGCCAGCATCCTTTGCCCTACCTATTAGAATGGTCAACATGTCAGCTACGATGTTGAACAGAATAGGTGACATCGGATCTCCTTGTCTCAGGCCTTTATGTGTCTGGAAATAGTGACCTATGTCATCATTCACTTTGATTCCAACACTCCCTTTTTGCGTAAAAGATTCAACCTGGTTTCTCCAAGCCTGGTCGAAACCTTTCATACGCAAAGCCTGTTGTAGAAACGGCCACTTAACTTTATCGTACGCCTTCTCGAAATCCACTTTGAAAACAACCCCATCTAGTTTTTTCGTATGGAGTTCATGGAGGGTCTCATGCAAGACAACAACCCCGTCTAGTATGTTTCTGTCTGGCATGAAAGCAGTTTGGAACGGCTGCACCACAGAATGCGCAATCTATGTGAGTCTATTAGTCCCAACCTTGGTAAAGATTTTGAAACTAACATTAAGAAGACAAATAGGCCGGAACTGCTCAATTCTCACAGCCTCTGTTTTCTTCGGAAGTAATGTTATTGTTCCAAAATTCAAATGAAACAACTGAAGCTGACCTGAGAACAGATCGTGGAACATTGGTAACAGAACCCCTTTAATAATGTGCCAACATCTCTTATAAAACTCAGCAGGAAATCCATCCGGCCCCGGAGCTTTATTATTCTTCATCTGAGCAATCGCATCATACACCTCTTTCTCCGATAAAGGTGCAGTCAATACCTCATTCTCATCGGCAGCCAACTGAGACACATCCTCAATTCTCGACTCATCCAGGGACACAAAGTTATCCTCTGGAGGCCCAAAAAGCTGCTTGTAGTAATTGGTAATGTAAAGCTTTAAGTTCTCTTGTCCTATGATCGTTCCTTCGTCTTGCTCAAGCTGAAAGATTCTTTTCTTTCTGTGCTTGCCATTGGCAATCATATGGAAGAATTGAGTATTGGCGTCTCCTTAGACAACTTTACGAACCTTAGCTCGCAATGCCCATTTCAACTCCTCTTCTCTCAACAGCTCTTTCAGTCTCATCTCCGCATCCACTTTAGCATGAAGCTCTACGGAATGCAAAATTGTGGACTCGGCTTTCACATCTAAGGACTGAATAAGTGTAAGGAGTCTCTCCTTCTCAATCTTGTAAATCCCACTAAGATGCTTAGCCCATCCTCGCAAGAAACTTCTCAAGTTCCTAATCTTATTCTGCCATCTCTTAATAGGAGATCTTCCTCCTGCATCTTTCGCCCATTCTCTGGCTATCAGATCCAGGAACCCCTCTCTTTCAAACCACGCAAGTTCAAAAGAAAAAGTATTTTTGTTACCCACATGCGTTGCCTCCCCAGAGTCCACTAGCAGAGGCGTGTGGTCTGAGATACCGCGAGATAATGCTTGGACTGTAACCAAGGGGAATTTTTGTTCCCACTCGACGCTAGCTAGGACCCTATCTAGCTTCTCATACGTCGGGTTTTGCAAAGTATTAGCCCACGTGAATTTTCGACCTGAAAGCTCTATCTCTCTAAGATCCAAGCTTTCGATGATGGTGTTAAACATAAAGGACCACCTGGCGTCGAAATTATCATTATTCTTTGCATCTCTCCTTCTAATAATGTTGAAATCTTCTCCAACCAAAATTGAGAGCTGTTCAGATCCGCAAATCCTGACAAGATCCGCCAAAAAGTCTGGTTTTAATTCCGGCTGTGCGGCCCCATAGACCGCCACCAGAGCCCAATTAAAGCCATCGACTTTGGATGTTACCCTAAATTTGACGGCAAAGTCACCCATAACTACAGTTCGGACTTCCAGCGTCTCACACTTCACCCCAAGAAGGATCCCTCCTGGTCTACCCCTTGGCAGAAGGCAATGCCAATCAAAATCAACACCGCCGGACAAAGTGTTCAGAAACTAAGGAGAGAAATTGTCCCTTCCAGTCTCGGACAGGGCAATGAAATCCAGTTTATGCTCAGTGGAAGCATCCGCAAGAAACCTATGTTTAGCCAAGTCCAATAGACCTCTGCTATTCCAGAAGATGCCTCTCATAATTCATCATGGAATTTTTTGGTTGTATGGACCCTAGCACTCCTACGCACCGCGGATGTTGGATAAACCTTACGACTCCACTTTGGCTTAGGCTTGTACCCCTCCTCCACCCGGTCCTCACAACCGAGCTCCGCGGCACTAACCTCCAGTTCCTCAACCGGAGCACTCTTCTCCAGGGGTAACAAGCCATCACCCTCCTCAGTCTCAGTGAGTGGAGGTGCAAGATCCGCACACAACGAATTGAGTACCCTGACTCCCAAAGCCTCAATATCCGAATTATTCATGGGTTTAACCGCAGCTAGATTATGGATCAATTCTAAGGCACGATCCGCTTCTAGGTCGAGAATGTCATTAACCGATTTTGAGATCTCAGTATCATTACTACCCAATGAAACTCCTAACTCATTTGCATTGTGTATGATCTCATCATTATTAAAATGCAAAATAGAATTGGAAATATTGACTGACATACCAGTAGTGACCCCAATGTCACGAAGCTTGGCCGCCCGCACGGCGCACCTCAGCCATATATCATCAACATCCCCCTTGTCCTGAAAGGCGACAGCTCATCCGTCGCCCTCGACCACGTGGATCTCAGAATGCCACCAAAAGCGATGACCGCCTCTCTGGTTGCCCCGTTGGTGGTAAGGCCACCCGCCCCACCTCCAACGGACGGCCCAGAGATAGCAGACGGAGACCCGGTGTCGACATCCGGCGAGCGCGGGGCCAGTGGAGGCTGGGCCGCCTGCCCAGGCTCCCCACCAGGCGACCTACGCAGAGGGGAGAGGATGGGGGCCACCTGCCCCCGCGCCCCACCCGACCCGGCAGTCGGACACGACTCCCCAGGTCCGGCCCTCTGGTCCATCGAAGAGGGGGAGAGAGCCAAGGCCTCCTGCCCGAACCCCCCTCCCAGAGCAGATCCCTCGTCACAGGCCGACACCACCTCCCCAGCGGTCAGACCAGACTGAGACCTCTCAAGCAACGTGCCAGCGGCAGTGGGAGAGGTCACCTGCTGAAGACCGTCCCTCCCAACCGGAGATCCCGAATCCTCAGCAAAGTCCAGTGAAGGCAACGTGTGCTCAAACATATCCTCAGAATCAACCCTGTCACTCCACAACCTGGGTGGCGCTGAAACCGCCTGGAACGAACCGAATCTCAAGGTGCTCATAGGGACAGTCGTAGAAGGAGCCACCCCATTTCCGGGCGTCTGAGGGTCAACTCCCGGGCCATTCGGCAACTCATGCCCATCATCCCCCTGTCGATCCTCCGAGTTACCTGAGCCATCGTTCTTATCATGCCTGTCCACATCCATCCCAGCCACGGCCTGAGCGAAGTACTCAGAGTCCTCAAACTCAATATCAATGGTATAAACGAGGCCCTTATGCGTCCACTTGACGACATCAGGAACAAACTCGATATCCAGCACACTTACCAACACCCTAGCCACCCCGTTGGCCCGTGTAAAGGGCATATCAACTCTCTCAGGTCGGCCAACCAAAATCCCCAAACTTGCGGCAACCCGAACATTCCGAACCAGCTTGGAAGGGACTCCCGAGAACCTCAGCCAAACCTGAGTGAGTGGTTTTCCCTGCAGCTCCACTTTCTTCCACTCAAGAAACTCAAGAATGCACTCAGTTCCAGGAACTCTGCACATCCCAAAACTGAGAAGACGCTCCAGGTCCTCAGCACTCGGAAACTCAACCTTATAGCTGTTGTCCTCAAGGCGAATAAGCTCCCACTGAAAGTCCCCCGGAGCTAACTCCCTGAGTTGCTTGATTATGTGAGCCTCGGAAACGTCACCTTTCGTGACCTTGACCACACCCGTAGTCGAGCTCTCAGCCTCCTCAGGGACCTCCTCCGCACAGGGAGACTCAAAGAACATCAGCTCAGCACAGCAGACACCGTAAATCGTGATACTCGGCATCTGATCCCTCAGTATTGGGCACTCTCCCATGTCGTGCGCTGGTTTGAGGCAGGTGTCACAAAGCTCAGTAGCACACTCGGCAATGAAATGGCCACGCTCACCACACCGATAACACATCATCTTTTCTTTTTTCCTCGCCCACTTAGAAGCTCTCTCACCCTCTGACTGGTCAGCAGCTTGAGAAGCGTGCCGCCATCTTGGCAGACACGGAACCTCGATGGCGGCCAGCGCCGTTACCACCTCCATAGCCTCACCGGATAGAGCACCCGTCTGTCCAGCCGTGGTCAGCTCAGAAGAGTCCGTGGGCTCTGCCATGGCCGTCGAAGGAGGAGGCTGTCTGAACCGGTTCCTCCCACCGCGACCACCACGATGTCCTCTGAAACCCCCTCTCGGACGGCGATCTGGGCCAGAGGCGCCCTCGACGAATTCACCGGGAGGTCCAAGAAAGGGTCTTTCAGCCGTTCCGTCACTCTGCCAGGCATAACCTCGCCCACCGCCGGCCGAGGAGGACCCACGATGCTGACCCTCGCCATACGCGTCAATGCCATCATCGCCCCACTGACCCCGGGGCGCCGCAGTATGAGCACGGCTGAGACCCGCGCCATCACCTCCCCTTTGCTGCGCCGTCGCATTCGGCACCGGTCCGGAGCGTTGAGGGGGCCTGGCAGTGACATGAGGGGGCGGAACCCGTGGCTGATGCGCCTGCGTCGGAGGCTGCTTGCGTTGCATGCCGACAACAGCGCCGGGCGTCGGCGGCCGCTGCCCACCGCGTCGGGTATTTTGGGGCTGCTTCTTTGGGCCCGACCCGCCATTGCCTATCCTGGGGGCGTCGCCGGCTGCAGCCCCAAAGAAGCAGCCCCGCCAGCAGCCTGCCTATGTCCCGCTCCCAGTCCCAGCCCAGCCGGGCGCTGGCCAGGAGCAGCCCCAGCGCCTCGACCGATCACTGCAGCCGGCACCGGAGGGGCTGCACCTCGCCCAGGTTGCGCACCCGCGGCAGCCCCCGGGGGCTTCGGGCCAGCGTTGCCGATGCCACGTGCCCCCGCCATGCCAGGAGGAGGAACACGCGCCGCTCGTCCCAATCCACACGAAGGGAAACCAGCCTTGGCGCAGCGACGAACCCTAGTCGGCGCCGTTGAGGAGTCACGTAGCCTCGTCTCAACGTTGTCGACGTGATCACCACTGCCCGTATCGGTAATTGCCTGGGCCTCATACCCAGCAATTACGGTTGCAGTTAGCCCATCTTGCACACCCCCATGTTGGGCCACCCGGCCAAAGCCAGCCTGCGCCAAGTCGGGCCCAAACTAGCCCAGCAACTCGTTCAAATGCACAGCCCTCGCCTCCCGGATCTCAGCCACGGAGGCTGTCACCGGCGCCGGCGGCTGCACGTTGATCTTGCCCTTCCCTTTCTTCTTCTTACGAACAACACGAGTCCACGAATCGGAATCGAAGAAATCAGCTAACGTAATGGGTTTGAGACATACCTTCGGAAGGGGCCCTTTCCATGCCCGACCCGCAGCCGCCACCGTCGTCCTCCGGTGAATGATCCAGCGTACCATCTCGACTCTCTCTTGAGACTGCAATCCTCGTCTCGCCGGATCGTCCAACAGCACGACCCCATCAACTATGGTGGCCACCTCCTCCTCCGAATACCCAGGGTTGAAAGCTTCGGAAATCACATCTGACGGCGTGGGCGAGTAGTCCTCCGGCGTCTCGCCGGCAAGATCCTCGTCGTCATCGTCCTCATCCGACCCCGCTAGGATGCAGAACCGGCCGCCGAACTGCCTTACCCCGCCGTCAGAGCTCCCCGCCGGCTGGATCGCGGCGGACGCCGCGGGCGCCGCCGGAGACGCGCCAGCCATCAGGCCTCAATCCTATGTTTTTCTCTCTTGTTATTGTTCTTACCGGTATTGCTATTCGGCGTGTTGTGTATACGCAATGACACTTCTTGTTTGCTCCTCCTATGTACCACTCATTTAAGCAGTATATACACCAGAACACAAGTTGCCTATATATATGATTTACTTATATATCTTTTATTGTTATTGTTATTTATCAGTGAAGCTTCCGATTCAAGATTGATGGGAAAACAAACTAAAGTTCTCTTGATTGTCATTGCTGCTTCATTTACCAGACTAGCTCAACTTAACCAGACTTGTACTGAGAATAATCTGAAACCAAGGAACCAAACAATCAAGAAGCCACCCTTGTACAATTGAAACTTGTCTAAGCACCACTGCTTTTCCGACTGAGCAACTATGAGACGAAATATTCTTGGACAGCACCATAAGGAAAGCAATTATGAGAAGAAAAAGGTGCCTGAAACTAATACCAAGGAAAGCTCGACCCAAGAACAGGAACAGACGAGGGAGATAAGTCGAGCGTTGCCAGGCGAAGGCCATGCCCTAAACGGGCGATTAGCCTCCCTCAAACACGATTGACACTCCGGGTGAAAGGTAAATGTTACAGTATGAAATAATGGTAATTGGGTTTGGGTGTCGTAGGAAATATCCAAGGCCAACCACTGAACTCAACACAGGATTATAGCCAATAGTCAACAGATTGAACTGGGTGTCCTAGATTAAAACAACATACAACAAGCAAATACTGCCGGCCTGACCATGATTTCAATATCTTTTACGAAACAAAAAATCCCACTTGGTCCTCTTAATAGCTGTAACGAACGTTCCATCCCGAATACAGTGAAACAGGGAAAGTGTTTGCCTTCCCTTGCTCTGTCCAAGAATAAATGACAATCTGTGCAGATATACACCCACTGCTTTTCTGAACCCCGTTAATAACCGTGGAACCTGATTGAAACATGGTAGTAATCGGCCCTTTCCGGTTAGCCACCATGTGCAAAGCGTCTGGCAGTGAGCATGTGTCTTTTTGTTTTCCGACTGAGGCCACATTGACAAATTGGAATTTATAATACTGGTTGCCACATTGACAGACACGCCTGAAAGTTGGGAGTCCTTTTTTTTGTGTGTTACCTACAGTGGCGGAGCTATGTGTGCTCCTGGGGGTGGTGTGGCCCCCCCCCCCCCCCCAGCCTAAGCAAAAAGTGTGAAGGAATTTCTTTTAGAGGGTTCAGATGAGTATAAGTTTAGTATTTGGCCCCCTCAGGTCTGCCAGTTTTACCATTTGCCCCCCCCCTAGACTTTCTTCCTAGCTCCGCCAGTGGTTACCTACTACTACTCCTACAAAGTAAGAAAAAATGCTAAGAGATGGGGTTTGGCGGCAAATTAACCTGGGTTAGCACAGACTTCGGGGATGCAGAGGAACCCCTTGCGCGACGGCAAGCTAGGAGATCGCTCGCTCATACAGCAACTCCGTCTCCGCCATCCCTGTTTGTGGGGAAGATAGGGGGGCGCCTGAGAGACGGCTGGGGATGGGGAAGGTGGGCCAGGGAGTTCTGGCCGGTGGCCGGCGCCGGCGGCGGAGGCGGCGGACCCTAGCGCTCGCCCCGTCCTCCCTCCCGACCTCGCCGGTCCACTGTTTCGAATTGCTTTTTTTTTTTTTGAGAACTTGTCTCGGCCCAAACTAAACCACTGTTTCATCTTCTTTTTTTCACAAATCCACCAGCTATCTTAAATTATGGTTCCCTATTTAGCCCAAAATAAAATTTTCTTCCCTATTTGACACCTAAAGTATTTTGTGTTCCTTATATGACACTTCTGTTCATTTTAGACACTAACGGTGTTAAGTGTAAGGCGAAAAGACTGTTTTGCCCCTATGTATTGTGTAACTATCCTGGATGTAGTAAAAAGACAATTAGTTCATCCATGTTTTAGGGATGTATGCTCCAATATTTTGGTTAGTTCATCATTTGTGAATGCGGCTGCAGAGTGTATATGTTCCACGGCGCTGAGGCGGGCTCAGCCTTAGGTGTCCATGCGGACATGGCGTTGCTGGCGCGTCTACATCAGTCGAGGACGGCGTCGGCATCGCCTGTGGTTCGTGGCAGTCACAATTAAAGATGTGCCCACGGAAGTCGGATATAGCACAACGATGCCCGAGCTCACGAGTGAGGCCTTGGATGGAGCGGCCGCGGGCGTCGTCATCTGCAGGCACGTAACTTGGTTCCGTCGAGACGAGCTAGCTGATTCCGCCGAAGTTAAGGTGCACGTCCACACCAAGTAGGCAGGCACCCAGGTGGATTGATTCCACGTGAACCAAGTACATGCACGTACGTTACTTACGTACGAAGCCAGGCTAACACACGCGAGACACGGGGCAATCAACACGCGAGATTTAGTGGCCACAGCCACAGGCCTGTTGCTTCTTTCTTTGAGATGACCTGGGTACAAAAATATTACAGGGGCAACATGGTCTTTTCACCTCACACCTAACACTGTTAGCGTCTAAAATGACGAAAGTGTCAAATAAGGAACAAAAAATACTTTAGGTGTCAAATAGGAAGAAATTTTTATTTGGACCAAATAGGGAACCAAACTTTAAGAAAGAGTCAAATAAGAAATTCTCTTTCAGCCCAAACCAAATGAAAAAGCTAAACTGAAAACCCAGCTTCAGCCCAAACCATCCCCGGGCTATGTTTGGGCGCATCTTGCTCGTGTCCCCTCTCTCTAAGATCTTGTTACTTTTGTCTAAAAAACCTTTTTACTATCGGAGATCCTCGGTGAAAGAATCGGCGATCCTCTTGCAAAGTAAGTGAAATACATGAATTTATAAGGGATTCTCTGTTGCGGTACCTTTTGAAGACGCAACTATTTCGAATCATATTTCACTAACAAAAACCATATATGATCTAAGATGCATGCACAGTCATTGGGTTTTATGCTCTTGTGACTTACACACCATATGCTTGCAAAAACTACACATCCTAGGTGGTCAATGTCACTTTCTTCAGAGGCCCCATGGGCGGATAGTTGAAATCGCCGCAAAGTGTACAGTTGCAGCCGTATTGAGTCACACTTGGCACCTTCTTTGCATTTCGCCCTTCCCCTCTGGTTATACCAATCACTGCATGAGCTGTTGTAAGCGTCGGGACTACACGATGTTGTCAGTGGTGGGATAATAAATGGTTGGGAACCTTTTCAATCTGCCGTGTCTGAAAAGCATCTCCGCGGAAAGAACACCCATTATTACTATAATTTGCTACGATGGATCGCTAGAGCAAGTTGTTGCATGAACGGACTATACCTGATTGTAGCATAACGTAAGCGAGGGTCAGGAGTAGTGCAAGGGTTGCCCTCATCTTCGTAATGTTGTGGCGTTGATATGAGATGTCGATGCTTGTCTTAGTAGGTTGTGATGGAGAAATTATGCATTGGCAACCATTATATAATGGATGAGATATGAATGCTGGCTGATGTAATTGAGGAAAAAAAATAAAATGGTGACAAATTAATGGCAATTAAATACATTAATTTGTCTCTATATACACCTCTACCAGTAATTAAGTTCATGAATTCTGCTATAGCCAGGAAGTGCAAGTTTGGACCTAAATCCCAGACTACACTAGTAGAACGCCCCTGGGTTGCCACTGGCTTTTAAATTTATTAATTCTGATTATACGTATGAATACAAAGTATATCAAATTTCATATGTGTAGATTTTTTCTTGATTGTGCATATAATGTATATCATATTTCACATGTATAGAAAAGATAGCATGCAACAATTAAAAAATAATTAAAATTCACCTCACTTGCAATGTAACTCCATGATGATGTATACATAGAAAGTAATGATCCATATAATAATATATTACAAACTATCATCTACTTGATGCGCTTAAGATATTTCCATACAACGTTGGAATATTGTCATTAGCTTCATTTGCACAAGAGTGTGGATCTGGTGACCAGGGGGTAGGTGCCCCACTATTGTGGATTGCTGGATGCCAATCCAACGATGCATGGCTAAGGAAGCGTATCGTTTTTATAATGCTGTGAGATTAGGAAAAGGGTGTTCGTTGTTGTACATATGGTGCAGTGCTGGTACATAGCGTGCGTACTTCATAATGCAAGTTAGATTAGGGATAGCTGCTGCTTGTACTGAGAATCGTCCTTCCCTAACTACTGCGAGAAATGGAACAACAAGTTTTACCGCTAAAGTAGCTCTTCCATGCATGCGACACCACCAATTGCATATCTCTCATCTAACATACGTTGTAACTTTTTGCAAGAGGATCTTCATTTTGCAAGTAAATTTTGTAAGAAGATTTTTGGAAGCAAATTTTGCAAGTAAAGATTGCAAGGGAACCCGCATCTTGCTGCTTAATTTTGCAAGAAAAAACCATATTATAGAACGAACCATGCCATATTATCACGCGAACCATAACAAAAACCCTTGTCATTGCGATAGTATCTTTTTCTTCTTGTTTTTCCCTTCTCATTTCTTCTTCTTCCCGTAAGTACAGTAGCTGCTCTCACCTTTTTGACAGAGAGATGAGGAAGGATCGTAGTAAATACAAAATATAATGCGTGCAACCTGCACATATGCAGCTTGCATCTGTGCATGTCCTAGCCAAAGTATTGCTCATTCACTCTTGCTGCATGCATTTACTGCATTTTCTTCTTGTTTAATCGGATGGAGTACGTGAGTAATCGTGATTAAGGCGTAGCCATCCGATGGCGGAAAGAACTGAACGGTGGATCCCGTGGGTACCCAATGATTACGCTTTGTTTGCACAATACTTCAGCAAGTATAACAAAAAAATATTTCTCAACTTCGGGTGGGAGTTATACTGTCTTGTACACCTCATTCTGTTTTGCTTACTCGATGTTAAGTGTATTGATGAGCTATGCGTGCGCAGGTTCCACTTTATTCGGTTAGTCATTTAGTTTGACGCAGGAAAAGTACTTGTCATGGACTTGTTACGTAAAGACATGGAGTTGTGGGCGGCCATGAGAGAAATGCTTCAGAGGTAATTTCAATCATTATCGCACTATATCGGCAACTTTCATTCATTTCCTGATATCAAGTAATTAATAACTCTCTTACTCATTTTCTTTGTCGGGCAGGGTTTGGAAAGAGTTCACCAAGCAGGACTAGTGGTGAATGGAGAGAGGAGCTGCGATTTTAACAACTCAATGTAAGTAGTACTAGCTAGGTCCGTGCATCTCTTTTATTCTAGTTTCAATACCACTATCATGCTTGATTATTATTTTGATTGAACTATATTCTCATAAAGTGCCTGATGAAGGGTTCCGGAAATAATTTATGTGGATACTACGTTTGCGAGTTCATTCACCAGACGACCTGTGAGACGGGCAGATTTTTAGAAAAACTTGAAGTACGTAAACAATATTCACAATTTTATTTTATTACCATCAATTGTGTTGAGTTTCAATACCATCACAAGTTTATATATATATTGACCCCCTTCTTTAAATTATATTCAATGGAAGCGGGACGAACTCCTACCAAAGCCTCGCATTCGAGCAATTCAAGAGGAATTGGCGGGTTTCTTCCTTGAAGAGATCATAGCTAAAACCGGAGTATACCATCGGGAAGTGGAATTGAAAGTTGGTAATTAGATATTAGGGATCGTTAGAGATGTTAAGTTGTATATATGCATGAACATGTACTATATGTAGTAGAGTTGAATAGATATACGAAAATTTGTTGTTTGACCAAGCACGGAGAAATAGAGGCCACTTCTCTCTATATTCATGACGATGTCGTGTAATGGTTTCTTCATTGCTATATGTAGTAGCTAGCGTCTAGTTGAATGAAAAACATAAACAAAAATGAAAACCCTAAATATAAAAGAAATGAATGGTAAACACAAAATGAAAAGGGGGAAACACAATATGAAACTCCTATATCCTCCAAAACCCTAAACCCCTCGTTTAAAAAAAATCAACGTCTGGCAGCTGCTGACAAGTGATTGTCTTTTAGTCTCAGTCGGTGTTACCAACCGGGACTAAAAGTCCTCCTGCCTGGGCAGCCCACAGCAGCAACGTGGAGCTCCTTTAGTCCCGGTTCGTAACATAACTAGGACTTAAAGTCAGGGTCTTTAGTCCTGATTGCTTAGTCCCAGTTGAAGAGCCGGGACTAAAGGCCCTTAGGAACCGGGACCGATGACCTGTTTTCTATTAGTGACGGCAGATGGAGGCAAAGGTATAGCCTCGCAGGTGACAGGTGCATCCTACAGAAGAAGCGGCCGCTCCATGAAGGAAAGAAGAAATTAGGGAAAATCATGAAAGAGAAAAGGTGAAAAAGAAAAGGAGAGGGATGCCCGTGTACTGCTTCATCTAAACTTATTTAGTTTTAGGCATAAGGCACCGGTATGGCGATGCTTCCATAGCTCATGCCCTTAATTAGCGCTAATTCCTCTGTCCGCTGGCCCCTCCCCTCGGCTATATGTTGGGTCGATCATGTACGTCTAGCTGGCCATGGCTGTTGGCGATGCAAAGTTGCTTCATCAGAATATAATAATGCATTGTGTCGGCCAATGGCTCATCTTTTCTCCCTTGGCTTTGCTATGTTCTCAGTCTTGATAAAGATAAAGCATCTGTAATCGCCGAATAGAACTCTGCATGCATCTCTGATCCAGCCATCCACACATCCAAAGAGCCAAGAGAATCTAGAGAGGGAGGATGGACGCGGCGACGCAGCTTGTGTCCATCTTCGGGCAGTTTGTGGGTGAGGAGTACCAGCAGTTCCATGACCTCGGTGGGCAGGTGGCTGAGCTGAGCGACGAGCTGGACACCATGAACGCCATCCTCTGCATGTTGTCCGATGCGGAAGACGGTGCCGTGGACCACTTCATCCAGGTGTGGATGAAGCAGGTGCGCGAGCTCGCCTACGACGCGGAGGACTATGTGCACCTCTACATCCTCCGCATCCGTTGCCGCCCGAGAGACCGCTGCTTCGTGTGGTCCAAGCGCATTCTCGCGACGCTCTTCCCTCCCCATCGGCTGGCTCAGTTGATTTGATTGATTTGTTTATACATGTGGGACTATGCACACAACAGTGCCAACTCTTTCACATCGCGAGAGCGGTGCCAAAATCTTTTGATTTGACATCGATGCGTATTATGTGGCATACTTTTGCAAAATATGGCATCAGACACATAGTGGAAGGCAACAAATGCCCAAGCCCTTCACGTGCTCCTAGTTAAACGAGAGGAATCAGAAAGAGAGAGAGAGAGGAGAGAGAGAGAGAGTGAAAAAATATCACTAGCCAGCCAACCCTATCATATGAGCGAATGATATTGGTACCTCTTGATGACACGGCAATCTTATACAACCATCTGCTCTAATATGTTCTCTTCTTTTGCACATAAAAAAAGACCCGAAAGTGAAAAATGTGCTGCACTATAACAATCTCATCGAATGCCTTGATCTTCATCTTATTGAAATTGATTTGATCGACTATTGAGGCAGCACATCTGAGAGTAAATTGGCCAGGTTCTTTATTCTGGAGGCAAGTGTGCTCAAGGTAATGAGGTTTGGTGTTCTCTGGCGCAACAATGAATGGCGTGTTGATCACCTCAAGTGTCTAAGCCTAAATGACAAAGTCTCCGCAGAAGCTGAATCTGTTTTTGAAACATCAAGTGGCCAGAGACTCGAAATCTTATTTGCCCATTAATGACTTGTCAGGGCGGTGGATTTTAGTTTGTACGATAATGCTGCATCCACCTAAAGTAACGAAAGTTCTTATGTAAACTTCCTAGTAATTCCCTCTTCGTAGGTGCAACATTACTCCTAACATTTGTAATATTAGTTTGAAACTTGTAATATTGTCGTGTCCTATTCCTGCGATTTGAAAATCATGCGAATCAAACAGGTCCTGAGTTGGTGATGATGTTGTGCCTCCCATCTTTAACCAATAGCCGTCGGATCTAGATCTGACGCATACAAACCAAACTTCTCCAATTTTGCAAAAAGATGCCCGCACTTGTTCCCTATTTACAAACAACTTCTTGTCTCTCACAATCAGCCTTATCTCCTCCCCACCACATCTAGAAGGCCATGGAAAAATCTGGCGCCATGGCCGCTGCAGCAAATCCACCCCAATCTTGGTGTTCCGTGCAATGCATGGGCATCTACATACGGAAATTATGTGAACAGGGCTAGTTGTAAGCAGGCTAGCACTACAGCCATGATGATAGTGACTACAGGACGGTGAGGCTGACTATGGTATGCCAAACACGGCGCCTATACTCAGGTGTCATCTCCGGTAGCGAGG
The DNA here is from genome assembly GCA_021605145.1 of Aegilops bicornis. Taxonomy (NCBI): domain Eukaryota; kingdom Viridiplantae; phylum Streptophyta; class Magnoliopsida; order Poales; family Poaceae; genus Aegilops; species Aegilops bicornis. Next base: position 3,944,699 of record JAHIAL010000011.1, read on the forward strand.
TCTTGTCACTTCACTTTGTGAGGAGCAGCGTAATAATTTGACCAGCGGGTAGTATGCAATTGCTAGTACTCCTACTGCATTGGTACTACTACTACTAGTACTAGTAGCACCACCGTCTGGATTTAGGAGTACTACCACGTCCATCTGGATTTTAGTGTTTGACTAGCAATATCTAGTAATGCATGTCACAAAAAATGTACTACTCCCTCTGTAAATAAATACATGGTGTATTGTTTTATTCCTATCGGCAAGAGAACTTAATGTCTTTTTGCTAACTAATAGGATTACATGCAATGAACTAAACACTGCATGTCATGTTTGGTAGTCTCAAGTCATTGAAAGCATGCACGGCCCACATCTCTCATTGGTTGATATGTCACGAAATAAGAAATGAGGAGGGAGTTAATGCACCGTGCCTAAGTGTTTTGGGATTATTTGGTTTTCTTAAGGTGACTTACACAACATTTTTGTTTACATGCATTAACATTTTATTAGTTAAATCAAAGGTCAAAACTTGGCGCAAAATGCAAAGGGGGCCAATAAACCAGTAAACATCAAACTTCTCTCGTTTGGCCCCAACTAGAGGTCCGGTGAGATGACTATACTGCACTGGCACGGAGGGGGGCGCAGCTTCATTGACTTACTGCAACTGCATTTGGGTGAATGACATGTGGGCCCAAGGGTGGCTAGCCCACCTATCATACAACCAAAAGGCAGGTGTAGTAGAGGGCGAGGAGTAATGCAATCCTACACACCTCGCATGCTAACCAAGGGCAAGAGTGATCACTCGAATCGCAAGATCAGTTGACTAGACGCTAAGCTAGACCCATGGAGGCGATGAGCGCGAGCATCAGCCGGCTGTGCCCAATGGTCCATGACGCCGGCCTGCGGCCCGACACCAAGGAACGTCTCTAGGTATTGCTTGAGGCCGCCAGGGCGAGGGGCCGCTTGGACGACAGCTTCGTCTCCTTGTTCGACGAGGTCCTCGTTGGTTTCTCCGACAAGTTCACCATCATCAAGAAGCTCGCGGACGACTTTGACGTACGCCTCCAGCCGACGCGCCCAGGCTCTGCGATGCCCGCCACCCTCAACATCCACTATAGTGACAACCTCTTCGATGCACTGGTGGCCCTACGACTGCCCGCCGTCGCGGCGAGAATGTCCACCTCGAGGTCGCTCGCCCGCAGCGCCTCGCAAGCAAGACACCATCGACATAATCACCCACGTCTACGCGCCAAATCGTCCACAAGGACTACTACATGCAAGAGGAGGGCGATGGGGCGCTAGCCTTCTTGGACCGCAGGGCAACCTTGGGCGGCATTGTTCTAAGCACGTTGAGCTCGCCGCCAACGCCAACGCCGCTGCTCCTCACATGTCGGTTGGTGACCCGGCGCACTAGGGCGTGAGGATGTCGTTGATGGATCCGTATGTATTTTTATATCTCCGTCAAATCCATGTAGTAGTATGTGGTACTACTAGTAATTATCTTACCTTTCGCATCAACTTCATAATTTTAAATACGTACTCCATGCATGAGCAGGCGCTAGAACCAAACTTCTCATTACTCTAGGCAAAATCGTTATTTCCTATCTATTGGTCGCGCCATGGAGCAGAACCCAATTTTACAAGTTACGAGTTCAAAAGGAAAAGCCTGCCGTGTTTGCGTCGCACCCCCACACGGTTGGTCCGGCACGCCGCTCAAGGGGAATGCGTGTGGTGTTGCATTTTCACTTACAAGTGGGACCGCAGTTGAGCAAACCGACTATCGGCAAACCCCCACCCCGCCCACCGCGCGATGGCTGAGAAAACAGGAGGGAGAAGAGATGGCTGTAGCACGGACTCCAAGAAAATTGGTGTCGGATGGGACTCGTGTGGGTGGCATGTGCCGTACTGCTGAACGTGAATGCTAGTTATGGCCCATGCCACCCCACTATATCGAGCCTATATCGAGGTACGTAGAACAAATTTCACGGAGTCCGTGCTCAGCCCTCCTCTATCTCTCTTCTCAGCCAGCCAGCGGACGTCTTGAGCCCATCGTCTGCTTGCTCACATGCGGTCCCACATGTCGGTGAAAACGCAAGAGGACCCACTGAACCTGCACATCTTTCACCTCAACGTGCTGGTGATGAAAAACAAATCCAATAAAGATCTTCCGTGGCCGCTTTTGGAGTTACTCAAGAGTAGTAAGATTCTATTTGCAGTTGAACCCAAGATGCACATCACGTGGCTTCAACTACCACTCTATTTTCTTGCATGACACGACCTGGATGATGGATGTCCCACGTGTCGGCAAAAGGAGGAAGAACCCAACCAAATCATCGATTGTGCTCTCGGATTAGACTAGTTGTTCTAACTTCAAAAAAATTATTGTGTATTCCCTCCGTTGCAAAATACTTGACTTCCATTTGTCCAAAAATGGATGTACCTATATACTAAAACATGTCTAGATGCATCTATATTTTGAAAAATAGAAGGCATGTATTGTGGAACGGAGGGAGTAGAATGGATGCAAGTTTTGGTATTGGGAAGAAGAGTACATCGATATATTGATAGAGCGCAATTTAGTACTCCCTCCGTTCGGAATTACTTGTCATCAAAATGAATGTGTCTAGAACTAAAATACATCTAGATACATCCATTTCCATGACAAGTATTTTCAGACGGAGGGAGTAGATGTTCTAGCACTTTTAGCTAGCATAGAGGCTAGAGATGAGACTAGTGCACTTGTTGATACTCCTACTAGAATAGAGGCTAGACATCAGACTAGATGCGAGGAAGCAACGTCTACTTCTTTACACTCGAAGAAGAAAGAAGCATGCAAGATCGAGCCTCCGCAGATCAACAATGAATGCATCGAGAAGGCACTAAACCAACTTACAGGTGAACAGTTATGGAAGTTGGATATCTTCTAGAGTAGTAAAATGTATTCTTGTGGTTCTTGTTTTCTTTGGTCTTGCTTTTCTAGTCAAAATTATCATTGAAGTTCGTGCAAAATGGAGGTCCGTTTGGGTTCGTGCTTTGGAGTTGGCCTTACAAGTGGGACCGCAGTTGAGGAAACCGACTATCGGCAAACCCCCACCTCGCCCGTTGTGCGATGGCTGAAGTTAGAGAAACGACGAGGTTGAAGAGATTGCTCTAGTACGGACTCCACGAAATAATATGGTGTCAGATGGATGTCATGGTGGTGGCGTGTGCCGTACTCCCTGACGTGAATGCTTGTTCTGGCGCATGCCACCCTTGACCCTACTACTCCTACTACTTATATAGTACTAGTATCGAGGATTCAAGGTGCTGTTTACGTACAGCGAACACATTAACATATGGCTACAGTAAAAACACCCGCCCGACACGCGAAGCATGTAAAGCTAGTACAAATAGTGTACTACTACTGTTGATTGGCCTCATCCGATAACCTGTTGCAATGCATGTACAATTATGTATTCGGAAGCGACTCGAAAGCCATTCATAAATTTAGTAAGTTTATCACAGGCATATCATTTTATTACATACAATAGGTCATCAACCCACATCGACAACGAGGATACATTATAAATACTAAAGTTTTCATTACACAACAAATAACAAGCAATGAAATGAACTTCAACTCAACCATTCCTCGGCGTTGGAAACACTTGTTTTGAACCACAAGTGATTCTCTGGGACGGGCCATCCATTGTCGATCTCGAGACCAACACAGGACTAATCATCCAGGCTGAAGCGGCCTACTATATCAGTACCAGTGTAGGGAACCACCCAAATGTCCGAGGTATAGACACAGTTGCTTCTCATAAATGGTAGTAACATTGTGTCAACAGTAGTTGGATCGCCTTTCACCATCATTGGATAGTTTTGTCCAAGGAAGAGCGAGTTTTCTCCAAGACTATCAATTACATGCCAGTGGAGAAGGTGTTGGCGCTAGCACACTAGTATCCATCCCGAATACCATGCAACCGGTGTTGGAATAGGTCCGGAGAGTGCGACCATGGAAGACTACAGCTGCTTCCTTAGTAGTAACATCATCAGTGGGTTGTATACACACAAGAAGAGGTGATCCATCGGAATTAGTTGCCATGCGCCACAGAGTATATGGGCGCTGCTCGTCCTCATGCTCGTGATCATCAGCATCGTCATCTCCCCCTTGGTTATAAAAATTTTCAAGTATAGCTGGTGGAATGTTCACAGGACCTTGCAAACACAAGAAGAAGATTAATTAGTAAAGGGAAACTTGCTAACCCGCATGCATGTGGATGAAACAATTATAATTACGGTGGAAGAAAAACGTATCGAAACTACGAGGATCCCATGCAAAAAACAGTTCCATGAGTGGTGGAAGCAAACACAAGGCCCTCGTATTGAATTGCATCACAGTACTCATCCGTGTACAGAAACAGATTTTTGAGCAATATCCATCCAGTCAAACCATGAAGGACGGCAACAAGCTTGTCGAAGATGGCAACAACTTCATAGTTCATGTAATTCCAAGAGCGGTTGGGAACTCAACAAATTGCTATCTTCCGTAGAAGACAGTCACGATGATCGTATTTGAATGTCTGTACAATACCGGTGTGCTCAACCTCTGGGCAGTCTGCTGAGATTTTTGGAAGTGGAACCCGATCACGAGTGTTGGGGAACGTTGCAGAAAATTAATATTTTTCCTACAGTTTCACCAAGATCCATCTATGAGTTCATCTAGCAACAAGTCATGGGAGAGTGATTGCATCTACATACCACTTGTAGATCGCGTGCGGAAGCGTTCAATGGAGCAGGGATGATGGAGTCGTACTACGCCGTGATTCAGATCACCGATGACCTAGTGCTGAGCGGACAGCACCTCCGCGTTCAACACACGTGCGGAGGCGGATGGCGTCTCCTCCTTCTTGATCCAGCAAGGGGAAGGAGAGGTTGATGATGATCCAGCAGCACGGCGTGGTGGTGGATGCAGCGAAACTCCGGCGAGGCTTCGCTAAGCAACTACAGGAGGAGGAGGGAGGTGTTGCGAGGAGGAGGAGGCGCCCGGGGCTTATGGGTGCGGCCACCCTCCCTCCCCTCACTTTATATAGGTGCAAGAGAGGGGGGAGGGCACAGCCTTGCCCCTTCCTCCAAGGAAGGGGTGCGGCCAAGAGGGGGGGAGGAGTCCATCCTCCCCAAGGCACCTCAGAGGTGCCTTCCCCCTTTAGGACTCTCCCCCTTTTCTTATATCTTGGCGCATGGGCCTCTTGGGGCTGGTGCCTTTGGCCCATATAGGCCAAGGCGCACCCCCTACAGCCCATGTGGCCCCCCGGGGCAGGTGGACCCCGGTGGACCTCCGGACCCCTTTCGCACTCCGGTACAATACCGATAGCAGCGAAACTTTTCCGTGACCAAAATAAGACTTCCTATATATAAATCTTTACCTCCGGACCATTCCGGAACTCCTCGTGACATCCGGATCTCATCGGGACTCGAACAACATTCGGTTTGCTGCATACTCATATTCATACAACCCTAAGCGTCACCGAACCTTAAGTGTGTAGACCCTCACGGGTTCGGAGACATGCAGACATGACCGAGACGGCTCTCGGGCAATAACCAACAGCATGATCTGGATACCCATGTTGGCTCCCACATGCTCCTCGATGATATCATCGAATGAACCACGATGTCGAGGATTCAATCAACACCGTATACTATTCCCTTTGTCAATCGGTATTTTACTTGCCCGAGATTCGATCGTCGGTATCCCCGGCAAGTCACTTTACTCGTACCGTAATGCATGATCCCGTGACCAAACACTTGGTCACTTTGAGCTCATTATGATGATGCACTACCGAGTGGGCCCAGTGATACCTCTCCGTCATACGGAGTGACAAATCCCAGTCTCGATCCGTGTCAACCGCAATGTACACTTTTGGAGATACACCGTAATGCACCTTTATAGTCACCCAGTTACGTTGTGGACGTTTGGTACACCCAAAGCACCCCTACGGTGACCGGGAGTTACACGATCTCATGGTCTAAGGAAGAGATACTTGACATTGGAAAAGCTCTAGCAAAAGCGAACTACACGATCTTGTGCTATGCTTAGGATTGGGTCTTGTCCATCACATCATTCTCCTAATGATGTGATCCCGTTATCAATGACATCCAATGTCCATAGTCGAGAAACCATGACTATCTGTTGATCAACGAGCTAGTCAACTAGAGGCTCACTAGGGACATTTTGTGGTCTATGTATGCACACGTGTATTACGATTTCCGGATAATACAATTATAGCATGAATAAAAGACAATTATCATGAACAAGGAAATATAATAATAATACTTTTATTATTGCCTCTAGGGCATATTTCCAACAGTCTCCCACTTGCACTAGAGTCAATAATCTAGTTACATTGTGATGAATCGAACACCCATAGAGTTACGGTGTTGATCATGTTTTGCTTTCATGGAAGAGGTTTAGTCATGGATCTGCGACATTCAGATCCGTATGCACTTTGCAAATTTCTATGTCCCCATCTTGAACATTTTCACGAATGGAGTTGAAGCGGCGCTTGATGTGCTCTGGTCTTCTTGTGAAACCTGGGCTCCTTGGCAAGTGCAATAGCTCCGGTGTTGTCATGAAAGAGTTTGATCGGCTCCGGCGCATTGGGTATGACTCCTAGGTCGGTGATGAACTCCTTCACCCAAATTGCTTCATGTGCTGCCTCCGAGGCTGCCATGTACTCCGCTTCACATGTAGATCCCGCCACGACGCTTCTGCTTGCAGCTGCACCAGCACTTCTCCACCATTTAACATATACACGTATCCGGTTTGTGACTTTGAGTCATCCAGATGCATATCGAAGCTAGCATCGGCGTAACCCTTCTGACAGGCTCTTCGTCACCTCCATAAACGAGAAACATGTCCTTTTGTCCTTTTCACGTACTTCAGGATATTCTTGACCGCTGTCCAGTGTTCCTTGCCGGGATTACTTTGGTACCTGCCTACCAAACTTACGGCAAGGTTTACATCAGGTATGGTACACAGCATGGCATACATATGTAACACCCCAGGAATCATGCTACAGTGATCTCCCCTTTAAAGATGCCACGTCATCATGTTTTTCAAACTAAATTGCCACTTGATGAAAATCAAAGCCAAATTCCATTTGAAATACAAGTCAAATATTTACTTCTTACATCATGCAAACAAAAATGTTCGTGATGTTGCGAATAATTCCCAAGTATTTTCTTGGAGAAATCAACTCTGGTTGGATCACTAAGATGCCCCTAGAAATTTTATAAGTGGCCCAACAGCAAATAAATTGGCCTTTTCAAAATAAACAATTATTTATTTAACTCCTTTTGCCCCAAACTTTTGTCCTAACTCAAATTATTCTCTGGTAATTGTGTGACAAATTCCATGTGTAACAAAAAAAATGGTTTGAAAGCTTATTCAAATAGAAAACAGTAGCTAACCTTTTTTATATAGAAAAATAAACTGAAATTGCTCTACGCACTTTTGGCCCACTATGAAGAAGAAAGTAGAGGCCCAGCCCAACCTCCCAAGCGTCTCCTTCCTTACGCTACAGTGGAGGCAGGGGGTGGCCGTGGCGGCCATCCCACGGCCATGGCCACGTGACGTCCATCACCGACCTCCCCGGTGCCCTACAAAACGCCGCCGCACGCCCCCTTGACCGAAACCTAATCCACTCTTTCTTCCTCCATCCCTTTATCTCGATCTGAAGCGCGCCCGAGCGCCGTTGTCCCCATGTCGTCGTCGATGTCGCGGCCACCGGCCTCCCCTCGTCGCGCCAAGAGGTCCAGGAGAACCGTCGCGGTCTACTTCGTCTACCCCGAGCACTGAATCGAGCAAGGACGGCTCGTACACTCGCCATCGACCTCGTCTTCAACGCGTACATCGCCGGCGTCCGGCGTCGATTGCCGCGCTCGGTTCACCTCCGGCCTCCCGACCTCGCCTTCATGCTCACTGTGAGCTCCTCCCTCGATTCCCCTGTTTTGCCCGTCGATCCGTCGCCGTGAGTCGCTCAGACGAGCCGATGGCCGCCATGGCTGCATCTCTGCGTTAAATGCGTGCTCCCGCTGTTCCTTGCGATGTTTCTTCTGCTGCCCCTGCTCTGCCTTGTTACTCTGTTGCCTGCTGCCGCTACAGCCCGGCCCGCCCATGACCGCATCCACCTCCGCCCCACCACGCCAGACCTCGCCTTGCCTCGCTCCGGGCGCTGTCAAGGCGCCCACCAGAGCTCCGCTCCCCAGCGTGCTCTCTGCGCCTGCTCTCCCTCCCGCACCTTGGCCGCCCGGACCAGTCCTTGCTATGCCCGTGCGAAACTCACCACACACGGGCGCGCCCATGAGCATCTCCGGCGCGCCGTCTGGCGCCTGCTACCGCCATCCGCTGCTGCTTGCTGCATCGCGATGTGCTACTGCTGTCGCTTGTCGTCGTTGCCGCTGCTGCTACTTGCTCCTGCTGCTTGCCGCTACTGCTTTGCTCTGCTTGCTACTAGCTCTGCTGCCTTTTGTTGCTACCGATCTTGGCCATAGGCGCCAAGGCTCTGTACATGGCCGTGTATGTGGCCGGGTTGGGTTGTGTCCGAATGGCCGGCCCTTGTTTAATTAGGCTAGGTAGTACTTAGTTTAGTAGTGCTCATTTAGCCCATTAGCAAATGGCAAGTGTTCCCAGGCTAGTTAATCTAATTAACAAGAATAGTTTCTCTGCTGCCTATAGCATGTGGGCCACACCCTCTCCATTTCACCAGTCAAGTTGACTTGGTCAACTCGAATTATTACTAATTCCAGAAAATTTCTGAAAATTGCTTTAAACTTCGATAAATCATATAAAATAATCCATAACTCGGCTGAAAATGTTTTCTACATGAAAGTTGCCCAGAAAAACGTGACAAATCCAAATACACGGTCCGTTCATCTGTCACATGCTCCTAGCATGCTGAACATGGAACTTTCCCCCTCCGGTCATCTGTTTGACACAGTCCGGAACCGGAAAACATTCGGTTGACTTCTACGCCGGTATCGTGTAGCACCGCGTTAGAACACGCCTAGCTCTGCTGTTGTCCTGTTATGCTATGTTTGCTTTATATTTATCGTTTCTTCCCCCTCTTCTCTCCGGTAGACCCGAGATCGATGTTGCCCTGTGATCGACTACGCCGGCAGCGACCCCTCCGCGTGCGAGCAACCAGGCAAGCCCCCCTTTTGATCATCCCGATATCGCTCATTCCATTTTCTCATGCTTGCATTAGATTTTGCTACTGTTATTGTTTGCTCCTATTCTGATGCATAGCCTGCTTTTGTAACCTGCTCATTGTACCTTACCTGCTTATCCTAAACTGCTTAGTATAGGTTGGCTAGTGATCCATCAGTGACCCCCACCTTGTCCTTGTTGCCCCTGCTTCATCATTGAAGACCCGATCAACGGGACCGAAGACCAGGCCCCGACACCGCACATCACTTTCCCCTTAGTTGCTCAACACTACTGGGTTACTATCGAGTACCGAGGGTGAACCTCTTCAGCACTTCTGATGTTAACCCTGTAGTGTAGTCATTCGGTCGTGGTCATCGAGGGTGATTTCCTCCTTAACCACTTCCGATACGACTACGTCAGGTGCAACCCTCAAGTGTGAACCTCCGGGGTGATTCCTCTTACGTTCACCTTGATGATTACATCTAGTGGAATTCATCGGGGTGATTCCTCGGGTTTTCCCTTGATGTTTGGACACACGGATACTTGGACTTTACCTCACATTACTTGGAAAGACGGGTCGAATTTCGAGGGGTACCTGCCGCGGCTTAATTATGCAGTGATGTGGAGTCGGGTTGACACGGAGGGTGCCCGCGAGATAATTATTACGAGGCGTGGCCGGCATTCCTAGCCCTTGCCGCAAGTCCTCGAGACAGAACAACGGGTCACATCTTCGTGAGTCTCTTGCTTGTTACCGCTGCGTTCCTAATCCACTACGATTTGGATATTTGATCCGAGGGGCCTCGGCCCGATAGCACTAACCATCACGTGGGCATAGTATGGGCGTTCTGCGTCGTATACATCAGCCGAAGCTTAATAGACGCGTCGGCGATGGCGGCGGCGCGGGTTGGACTCCGTGGCGCCGCCTTGTTGAAGGAGGTAGCTAGGTCTGCTCACCGCCGCCACGCATAGCGTCTGGAGTTCCGGGAGATGGCCCATGACCCCTGGGGGCATAGGTTTAGTCCGGCATGCTGGCCTCTCTATTAAGCCTAGGTCGGGTTGCGGCGTATTGTTTGGCCGAGGCCGGGCATGACCTGGAAAGTGTGTCCTGGAGTTAGCGGCGTGCTGGGTAAGTTGGTGCACCCCTGCAGGGAAGAAAACATCTATCGATAGCCTGTCCTACGGTAACGGACACTTGGAGTTGTATCCCGATCGATACAACTAGAACTGGATACTGGTGATGAGAACTGGATGGTGATGAGAAATGGATTGTGATGATAACTGGATAGTATGGCTCTGGGATTGCTTTATCGCAGGGAGTCGAGAAAGGATCTCCGGCCGAGGTCGATAACACTACTACTACTTTACTTTATGCTACTCTACTCCTTCCGGTTGCTGCAAGATGGTGGTTTCCAGAAGATGCTAGTCTTCGATAGGACTAGGCCTTCTCTCTATTCTGGCATTTCTGCAGCCAGTCCACATATAGAGCCTTCCTTTGATAATGTTGCATATGTAGTGTAGATCCTTGCTTGCGAGTACTTTGGATGAGTACTCACGGTTGCTTTGCTTCCCCTTTTCCCCCTTCTTTCTTCTTTCTGGTTGTCGCAACCAGATGGTGGAGCCTAGGATCCAGACGACCCGGCGACTACTACTACCCCGAGGGTACCTACTACTTCGTGGAGGCCGTCGACGACCAGGAGTAGTTAGGAGGCTCCCAGGTAGGAGGCCTTGCCTTTTCGATCGTTGCTGCTTTTTTGGTGCTAGCCTTCTTAAGGAAAACTTGTCTAACTCATGTCTGTACTCAGATATTGTTGCTTCCGCTGACTCTTGTGTATTCGAGCTTATGTATTCGAGCCCTCGAGGCCCCTGGCTTGAAACATAAAGCCTGTTTTATTTTAATTTGTGTCTAGAGTTGTGTTGTGATATCTTCCCGTGAGTCCTTGATCTTGATCGTACACATTTGCGTCCATGATTAGTGTACGATTGAATCGAGGGCGTCACAAGTTGGTATCAGAGCCGACTGCCTGTAGGTAGTCCCCTTTCCAACTCCTTGGCCGAAGTTGAGTCTAGTCGTCTGAAAACTGTTTTACTAACTTGGCTGTGTGGCTTACGGGCCCACGTCGCCAATTGGGTGGTATTAGGATCTTTTATTCCTCGTCTATACTCTGGGACTCGATCTCTCTTCTATTCGGTTAACCATTTTACTAAACTCTGACATTAGGTTCTCGTACCCACTTCCTCCCGGAAAGCCCCGACATTATCGATGATCGCTTGCTTCGCCAGAAGATTCTGCGGATACTCCTCGATGTTTCTCGAGACCCTGTACCAACTGCCTTGCAGTTCCTGACCACCGATAATCCCCATGAATAACATCCTTGCCGCTTGTACCTTCATCCCTAGTTGCTCCTGTTATTACAAGATACCACTAGTACTCTCCGTTGTTTCGAGAATCCTTTGTGCCTTCTCCTTTGCGACTTCTTTTTCAACTGCGGATAATTCAACGAACCGGGTTCGTTTCATCCCCGATTGTTCATTTGCTTTCAAAATACCTGAAAAGGCTATCTCGATCTTTTCAAATTCCTCTGCAGCCTATTGCTCTTGATTCTCCTTGCCCGCTTGCATTAGGATTAATTCCATATGTCTAGCAATATTCTTTAGAATTCTTTGTGATTGTCATTCTGTTCCTATGGAAACAGCATGTGTGCGGTTACTCACAATCATCAATTAATCTTTTGAAATTTTCTTTCCGGCTCAGACATCCTTCCAGATATGAGCTGGTACTTGCCCAATCCAGATTTGATCGGGTACACCTCTAAGTCTATTCAACTTACTCATCTTTTGATCAGAGCCTCTGCTTCTGATCCTTCGTCTTGAAATCATAATTTCCTTTGTACCCAAGCATCGAATCATTCAGGGCGTTTCTATAAGCCAATGCCTTTGCAACCCCTTCTTCATCTGATTGATTACCGATACTCACATCATCTCTGTCGTGAATCGCCCGTTCCAGTGTTGTGTTGTTATCCGACAGTGTCCTTCACATCCAAAGTCTTGTGAGTTTTCCCCTGATACATAATACCTTCGGTAAATTGTATCATCTGCTTTGACTCCGATACTCTGCTTTTGAACTCGTATCTTTTGCTTGGTTGATGGTTGTATAGATTCGTAAAAATGCCCCGATGGGTTGAACTTATGCCTTCCGTAATCCGAGTGAACCCGAGAGTTCTCACGAGTCTTACTCTTCTGGTACTTCGCCAGATAAATCCTCTTCACTACAATTTCTTCGAAAAACGAGGAGTGAATGAAAGGTTATGCATTGAAGAAGTGGGAGTCGACCTTGAACCTTGCGTTCATGCCCATGGACACGATGCAGATCTTATCATGGAGGTTTCTCGTAAAATGAATTACCCCCTTGGTATAAGTTCATCTTATATTTGGGATTTGGTCTTTGTAATCATGGTTCCGATCATATTGTTCTTCTTTGATCCCATTTCTCGAACAAGTTAAAGTACGTGTCTTCTGCAGACCAATGCATCTCCGCAACCTCTATTTTGATCTACCCTCGAGTATTGCCCCCTGTTATTTCGAGGATATTGTGTCATTGCACTACCACTTGTGAATTCTCATTGGAATGATACTCCATCACATCATTCCTAGCTTGATCGGTTATATCATAATCATGCTAAATTTTAACTGTGCTACTGTGTCCTTTCCGGAGCACAATTTTAAATGACGAGCTAAGCTTATGTCGATCTTCCTCGTCATACCATTTTGCCATGAACAACAAGCTTGCTTTCGAGTTTGTGTCGTACTCGTGGTTCAAATAACCTTACGCTTCATCATTTCTTTTGCTTAATGTAAATGCGTTGATCGATTACATCTTCATGAAACCTCTCGACAAATGTGTCGTGATCATCATCATCATTCCAAACTTTTCTAGGATATCAACCGAATTCATGATGAGAAATACCATCTTGCCCCCTCTCTGAATTGTTGTTGAGCCCATGGGCCCCATCCTCATCTTTTCCTTGCTGAAATTGTACAACTTACTTTATGAGTTGTTCCGATGGATCCTTTGTGTATCCGAAGTCTGACCTTTCCCCGATGACCATGTCAACACTATCCCGAAGCATGTGTGTGGTACTCCGATCATCAACAAGAACATTGGGAGCGCAATGCTAACTGTTCTTAATAAATTATCCAAACACCATTGTATGGGTAAACCTCATAAATTCCTTGCCCCTTTGTCTAAACGGCTTAATACTTGGAGCCCTATCATGCTCTGCCTTTCCTTGGGAAAGTTATACTCTAACACTTGGGTATAAACATCTTTCCTTTCCATTGGTCTGATTATCATAATAATCACATTTTCCTTTCCAGTGTTTTGTTTCACCTTTCTTGTAATCTAACTTGTCTGAGCAGAGATAAACCCTTACTTAAGTAAGCACCTCGGTGTACAACTCTGTCAGTAAGACCCTGTTACTATTGTTGATGACATTCCGGTAACCACCGATGGACGAGAACTTTGCCTATTGGTCCGCCTCGTTTCAACAAGCATGAAATTGGTTCTCTTCGTCCCTCGCACTTGGTACCAACGTTGTTGCCAACATAACTGACAGGCTATCCTCTGAGATGCCTTGCTATCATGACCGTGCAATATGTCAGCGTCCTTCCTACTTTTGAACCGCATGGTGGGCCCATAACCGACAGTTCCACAGGATCGAAACCTGACTCCTGTACATACCTGTTTTCCAAAGTTGTCCTCGCGGCAGCTTCGTATGTACATCACGAGCCGCCTTCCTTGTGATCTGTTCTGGTATCAGACACAATACTCATTCCCATTGCTCTGAACCCCATTCACCCTCTGTTTCAGGCAATGAACGATTGCCTACCCGCTTGAAGCTTCTTATTGCACCTTCTTACCTTGCTCTCGATGACTTTCTTGAATTTCAACTCGAGAGATGCCTCTATGCCACGTTCAATGAGATAGCCCCCCCAAGTACCTATCTTGTGTTGAGCTCCGTCCTTCCCGAGTCTTCCCCCTACTCCGCCTCTTAAATCTCGGGACGAGATTTCTTGTAGTGGAGGAGATTTGTAACACCCCAGGAATCATGCTACAGTGATCTCCCCTTTAAAGATGCCACGTTGTCATGTTTTTCAAACTAAATTGCCACTTGATGAAAATCAAAGCCAAATTCCATTTGAAATACAAGTCAAATATTTACTTAGTCTGTCATGCAAACAAAAATGTTCGTGATGTTGCGAATAATTCCCAAGTATTTTCTTGGAGAAATCAACTCTGGTTGGATCACTAAGATGCCCCTAGAAATTTTATAAGTGGCCCAACAGCAAATAAATTGGCCTTTTCAAAATAAACAATTATTTATTTAACTCCTTTTGCCCCCAAACTTTTTGTCCTAACTCAAATTATTCTCTGGTAATTGTGTGACAAATTCCATGTGTAACAAAAAAATGGTTTGAAAGCTTATTCAAATAGAAAACAGTAGCTATCCTTTTTTATATAGAAAAATAAACTGAAATTGCTCTACGCACTTTTGGCCCACTATGAAGAAGAAAGTAGAGGCCCAGCCCAACCTCCCAAGCGTCTCCTTCCTTACGCTACAGTGGAGGCAGGGGGTGGCCGTGGCGGCCATCCCACAGCCATGGCCACGTGCCGGCCAACGCCGACCTCCCCGGTGCCCTACAAAACGCCGCCACGCCTCTTTGACCAAACCTAATCCACTCTTTCTTCCTCCATCCCTTTATCTCGATCCCAGCGGCGCCGAAAGCACCGCTGTCCCCATGTCGTCGTCGATGTCGCGGCCACCGGCCTCCCCTCGTCGCGCCAAGAGGCCTAGGAGAACCGTCGCGGTCTACTTCGTCTACCCCGAGCACTGAATCGAGCAAGGACGGCTCGTACACTCGCCATCGACCTCGTCTTCAACGCCAGCGTACATCACGGCGTCCGGCGTCGATTGCCGCGCTCCGGTCCACCTCCGGCCTCCCGACCTCGCCTTCATGCTCACTGTGAGCTCCTCCCTCGATTCCCCTGTTTTGCCCGTCGATCCGTCGCCCGTAGTCGCTGTCAGACGAGCCGATGGCCGCCATGGCTGCATCTCTGCGTTTGTCGTCGTGCTCCCGCTGTTCCTTGCGATGTTTCTTCTGCTG
Source organism: Aegilops bicornis (assembly GCA_021605145.1). Taxonomy (NCBI): domain Eukaryota; kingdom Viridiplantae; phylum Streptophyta; class Magnoliopsida; order Poales; family Poaceae; genus Aegilops; species Aegilops bicornis. Next base: position 3,960,036 of record JAHIAL010000011.1, read on the forward strand.
CCCCTGCTCTGCCTTGTTACTCTGTTGCCGCTGCCGCTACAGCCCGCCCGCCCTTGACCGCATCCACCTCCGCCCCACCACGCCAGACCTCGCCTTGCCTCGCTCCGGGCGCATTGTCAGCGCCCACACCAGAGCTCCGCTCTGCCAGCGTGCTCCTCTGCGCTGCTGCTCTCCCTCCGCACCTTGGCCGCCCCGGACCAGTCCCTTGCTATGCCCGTGTTCGAAACTCACCACACGGGCGCGCCCACATGACATCTCCGGCCCGACGTGCACGCAGCAGCTCACTGCCATCCGCTGCTGCTTGCTGCATCGCGATGTGCTACTGCTGTCATGCTTTCGTTGCCGCTCTGCTACTTGCTCCTGCTGCTTGCAGCTCTTTGCTTTGCTGCTTGCTACTAGCTTCTTTGCTGCCTTTTGGTGCTACCGATCTTGGCCATGGGCGCCAAGGCTCTGTACATGGCCGTGTATGTGGCCGGCTGGGTTGTGTCCAGTAATGGCCAGCCCTTGTTTAATTACGCTAGGTAGTACTTAGTTTAGTAGTGCTCATTTAGCCCATTAGCAAATGGCAAGTGGTCCCAGGCTAGTTAATCTAATTAACAAGAATAGTTTCTCTGCTGCCTATAGCATGTGGGCCACACCCTCCCCATTTGACCAGTCAAGTTGACTTGGTCCACTCGAATTATTACTAATTCCAGAAAATTTCTGAAAATTGCTTTAAACTTCGATAAATCATATAAAATAATCCGTAACTCGGTTGAAAATGTTTTCTACAGGAAAGTTGCTCAGAAAAACGTGACGAATCCAAATACACGGTCCGTTCATCTGTCACATGCCCCTAGCATGCTGAACATGGAACTTTCCCCCTCCGGTCATCTGTTTGACACAGGTCCGGAACCGGGAAAACATTCCCGGTTGACTTCCCCCCTCGCCGGTATCGTGTAGCACCGCGTTAGAACACGTCTAGCTCTGCCTGTTGTCCTGTTATGCTATGTTTGCTTTATATTTACTGTTTCTTCCCCCTCTTCTCTCCGGTAGACCCCGAGACCGATGCTGCCCCTGTGATCGACTACGTCGACGACGACCCCTCCGTGCCAGAGCAACCAGGCAAGCCCCCCCTTTGATCATCCCGATATCGCCCATTCCATTCTCTCATGCTTGCATTAGATTTTGCTACTGTTATTGTTTGCTCATATTCTGATGCATAGCCTGCTTTTGTAACCTGCTCATTGTTACCTACCTGCTTATCCTAAACTGCTTAGTATAGGTTGGTTAGTGATCCATCAGTGACCCCACCTTGTCCTTGTTGCCCCTGCTTCATCATTGAAGACCCGATCAACGGGATCGAAGACCAGGCCCTGACACCGCACATCACTTTCCCCTTAGTTGCTCAACACTATTGGGTTACTATCGAGTACCGAGGGTGAACCTCTTCAAAGACTTCTGATGTTAACCTCAGTAGTGTAGTCATTGATCGTGGTCATCGAGGGTGATTTCCTCCTTAACCACTTCCGACACGACTGCGTGCAACCCTCAAGTGTGAACCTCGGGGTGATTCCTCTTACGTCACCTTGATGATTACATCTAGTGGAATTCATCGGGGGTGATTCCTCGGGTTTCCCCTTGATGTTTGGACACACAGATACTTGGACTTTACCCTCACATTTGGAAAGACGGGTCGACCCTGAGGGGTAGCCGGGCGAGCTTAATTGCGAGTGATGTGGAGTCGGGTTGACCTGGAGGGTGCCTGCGAGATAATTACGAGGCGTGGCCGGGCATTCCTAGCCCTTGCCGCAAGTCCTCGAGACGGGGCAACGGGGTCACATCTGTCGTGAGTCTCTGCTTGTTACCGCGCGTTCCTAATCCACTACGATTTGGATATTTGATCCGAGGGGCCTCTGGCCTGATAGCACTAACCATCACGTGGGCATAGTATGGGCGTTCTGCGTCGTATACATCAGCCAAAGCTTAATAGACGTCAGCGACTGAGCGGCGCGCGCCAGGTTGGACTGCGTAAGTACCTGCCTTTTTGAAGGAGGTAGCTAGGTCCGCTCACCGGCCGCCACGCATAGCGTCACGGGGAGTTCCCGGGGAGATGGCCCATGACCCCACAGGGGCATAGGTTTAGTCCGGCGTGCTGGCCTCTCTATTAAGCCTAGGTCGGGTTGCGGCGTATTGTTTGCCCGAGGCCGGGCATGACCACAGAAAGTGTGTCGGCTGGAGTTAAGCGAGTGTGGTGGGTAAGTTGGTGCACCCTACGGGAAGAAAACATCTATCGATAGCCTGTCCTACGGTAACGGACACTTGGAGTTGTATCCGATCGATACAACTAGAACTGGATATCTTGGTGATGAGAATTGGATGGTGATGAGAAATGGATTGTGATGATAACTGGATAGTATGGCTCTGGGATTGCTTTCTCGCAGGGAGTCGAGAAAGGATCTCCGGCCGAGGTTGATAACACTACTACTACTTTACTTTATGCTACTCTACTCCTTCCGGTTGCTGCAAGATGGTGGTTTCCAGAAGATGCTAGTCTTCGATAGGACTAGGCCTTCTCTCTATTCTGGCATTTCTGCAGCCCACTCCACATATACAGCCTTCCTTTGATAATGTTGCATATGTAGTGTAGATCCTTGCTTGCGAGTACTTTGGATGAGTACTCACGGTTGCTTTGCTCCCCCTTTCCCCTTCTTTCTTCTTTCTGGTTGTCGCGAACCAGATGGTGGAGCCTAGGATCCGCAGCGACACCACCGGCGACTACTACTACCCCGAGGGTACCTACTACTTCGTGGAGGCCGTCGACGACTGTGGAGTAGTTAGGAGGCTCCTAGGCAGGAGGCCTTGCCTTTTCGATCGTTGCTGCTTTTTGGTGCTAGCCTTCTTAAGGCAAACTTGTCTAACTCATGTCTGTACTCAGATATTGTTGCTTCCGCCGACTCTTGTGTATTCGAGCTTATGTATTCGAGCCCTCGAGGCCCCTGGCTTGTAACATAAAGCCTGTTTTATTTTAATTTGTGTCTAGAGTTGTGTTGTGATATCTTCCCGTGAGTCCTTGATCTTGATCGTACACATTTGCGTGCATGATTAGTGTACGATTGAATCGAGGGCGTCACAACATAATAGAACCTATGGCCGAGGCATAGGGGATGACGCTCATCTCTTCTTTATCTTTTGCCGTGGTCGGGCATTGAGCCGAGCTCAATCTCACACCTTGTAGTACAGGCAAGAACCCTTTCTTGGACTGATCCATTTTGAACTTCTTCAAAACCTTATCAAGGTATGTGCTTTGTGAAAGACCTATGAGGCGTCTTGATCTATCTCTATAGATCTTGATGCCTAATATATAAGCAGCTTCTCCAAGGTCCTTCATTGAAAAACTTTTATTCAAGTAGGCCTTAATGCTGTCCAAGAGTTCTATATCATTTCCCGTCAAAAGTATGTCATCTACATATAATATGAGAAATGCTACGGAGCTCCCACTCACTTTCTTCTAAACGCAGGCTTCTCCATAAGTCTGCAGATAAAACCCAAACGCTTTGATCATCTCATCAAAGCGAATGTTCCAACTCCGAGATGCTTGCACCAGCCCATAAATGGATCGCTGGAGCTTGCATACTTTGTTAGCATTCTTAGGATCGAAAAAACCTTCCGGCTGCATCATATACAGCTCTTCCTTAAGATAACCGTTAAGGAACGCTGTTTTGACGTCCATCTGCCATATCTCATAATCATAGTATGCGCCAATTGTTAACATGATTCGGACGGACTTAAGCTTCGCTACGGGAGAGAAAGTCTCATCGTAGTCAATCCCTTGAACTTGTCGATAACCCTTAGCGACAAGTCGAGCTTTATAGATGGTAACATTACCATCCGCGTCCGTCTTCTTCTTAAAGATCCATTTGTTTTCTATCGTTCGCCGATCATCGGGCAAGTCTGTCAAAGTCCATACTTTGTTTTCATACATGGATCCTATCTCGGATTGCATGGCTTCAAGCCATTTGTTGGAATCTAGGCCACGCCATCGCTTCTTCATAGTTCGAAGGTTCACCGTTGTCTAACAACATGATTTCCGTGACAGGGTTGCCGTACCACTGCAGTGCGGAACGTGTCCTAGTGGACCTACAATTACGGTGAGTAACTTGATCCGAAGTACCTTGATCATCATCATTAATTTCCTCTCCGGTCGATTGTAGGCACCACAGGAACATTTTCCTGAGCTGCACTACTTTCCGGTTCAAGAGGTAGTACTTCATCGAAGTTCTACTTTCCTCCCACTTACTCCTTCGAGAGAAACTCTTTTTCCGTAAAGGATCCGTTCTTGGCAACAAAGATCATGCCTTCGGATCTAAGGTAGAAGGTATACCCAATGGTTTCCTTAGGGTATCCTATGAAGACGCATTTTCCGACTTGGGTTCGAGCTTTTCAGGTTGAAGTTTCTTGACATAAGCATCGCATCCCAAACTTTTAGAAACGCGACAGCTTAGGTTTCTTCCCAAACCATAATTCATACGGTGTCGTCTCAACGGATTTAGACGGTGCCCTATTTAAAGTGAATGTAGCTGTCTCTAGAGCGTATCCCCAAAATGATAGCGGTAAATCGGTAAGAGACATCATAGATCGCACCATATCCAATAGAGTGCGACATTCGACGTTCGACACACCGTTACGCTGAGGTGTTCCAGCGGCGTGAGTTGTGAAACGATTCCACATTTCCTTAAGTGTGTACCAAATTCGTGACTTAAATATTCTCCTCCACGATCTGATCGCAGGAATTTTATCTTTCGGTCACGTTGATTCTCTACTTCATTCTGAAATTCCTTGAACTTTTCAAAGGTCTCAGACTTGTGTTTCATCAAGTAGACATACCCATATCTACTCAAGTCATCGGTGAGAGTGAGAACATAACGATATCCTCCATGAGCCTCAACACTCATTGGACCGCACACATCGGTATGTATGATTTCCAATAAGTTGGTTGCTCGCTCCATTGTTCCGGAGAACGGAGTCTTGGTCATCTTGCCCATGAGGCATGGTTCGCATGTGTCAAATGATTCATAATCGAGAGACTCTAAAAGTCCATCGCATGGAGCTTCTTCATGCGCTTGACACCAATGTGACCAAAGGCGGCAAGTGCCACAAGTATGTGGGACTATCGTTATCAACTTTACATCTTTTGGTATTCACACTATGAACATGTGTAACATTACGTTCGAGATTCATTAAGAATAAACCATTGACCATCGGAGCATGACCATGAAACATTTCTCTCATATAAATAGAACAACCATTATTCTCGGATTTAAATGAGTAGCCATCTCGTATTAAATGAGATCCTGATACAATGTTCATGCTCAAACTTGGTACTAAATAACAATTATTGAGGTTTAAAACTAATTCCGTAGGTAAATGTAGAGGTAGTGTGCCGACGGCGATCACATCGACCTTGGAACCATTCCCGACGCCAAGATCGTCACCTCGCCCTTCGCCAGTCTCCGTTTATTCCGCAGCTCCTGCTGTGAGTTACATATATGAGCAACGACACGGTATCAAATACCGGGAGTTACTACGTACGGTAAGGTACACATCAATTACATGTATATCAAATATACCTTTAGTGTTGCCGGCCTTCTTATCCGCTAAGTATTTGGGGCAGTTCCGCTTCCAGTGACCCTTCCCCTTGCAATAAAAGCACTCAGTCTCAGGCTTGGGTCCATTCTTTGACTTCTTCCCGGTAACTGGCTTACCGGGCGCGGCAACATCCTTGCCGTCCTTCTTGAAGTTCTTCTTTCCCTTGCCCTTCTTGAACTTAGTGGTTTTATTGACCATCAACACTTGATGCTCCTTCTTGATTTCTACCTCTGCTGACTTCAAAGATTGAAAATACTTCGTGAATAGTTTTCACCATCCCCAAGATATTGTAGTTCATCACAAAGCTCTTGTAGCTTGGTGGGAGCGATCAAGGATTCTGTCAATGACCGCCTCGTCCAGGAGGTTAATGTCCAGTGGGACAGGTGGTTGTGCAACCTGACATTTTGAGTATGTGCTCACCGATGTAACTATTTTCCTCCATCTTACAACTATAGAACTTGTCGGAGACTTCATATCTCTCGACCCGGGCATGAGCTTGGAAAACCATTTTCAGCTCCTCGAACATCTCATATGCTCCGTGCTGCTCAAAACGCTTTTGGAGCCCCGGTTCTAAGCTGTAAAGCATGCCGCACTGAACGAGGGAGTAATCATCAGCACGAGACTGCCAAGCATTCATAATGTCTTGGTTCTCTAGGATGGGTGCATCACCTAGCGGTGCTTCTAGGACATATTGTTTCTTGGCTGCTATGAGGATGATCCGGACCCAGTCCGAATAGTTGCTGCCATCGTCTTTCAGCTTGGTTTCTCTAGTAACGTTGAAGTTCATGGTGACATGAGTGTTGGCCATTTGATCTACAAGACATATTTTGCAAAGACTTTAGACTAAGTTCATGATAATTAAGTTCATCTAATCAAATTGTTTAATGAACTCCCACTCAGATTTGACATCCCTCTAGTCATCTAAGTGTTACATGATCCGAGTCGACTAGGCCTTGTCCGATCATCACGTGAGGCGGACTAGTCATCGTCGGTGAACATCTCCATGTTGATCGTATCTTACATAAGACTCATGTTCGACCTTCGGTCTCTTGTGTTCGAGGCCATGTCTGTACATGCTAGGCTCGTCAAGTTAACCCTAAGTGTTTATGCATGTGTAAAACTGTCTTACACCCGTTGTATGTGAACGTAAGGATCTATCACACCCGATCATCACATGGTGCTTCAAACGCAGCGAACTTTATAGCAACGGTGCACAGTTAGGGTAACACTTTCTTGAAATTATTATAAGGGATCATCTTATTTACTACCGTCGTTCTAAGTAAACAAGATGCATAAAACATAATAAACATCACATGCAATTATATAAAGTAGTGACATGATATGGCCAATATCATATAGCTCCTTTGATCTTCATCTTCGGGGCTCCATGATCATCTTGTCACCGGCATGACACCATGATCTCCATCATCATGATCTCCATCATCGTGTCTCCATGAAGTTGCTCGCCAACTATTACTTCTACTACTATGGCTAACACATTTAGCAATAAAGTAAAGTAATTTACATGGTGTTGAATCAATGACTCGCAGGTCATACAATAATTAAGACAACTCCTATGGCTCCTGCCGGTTGTCATACTCATCGACATGCAAGTCGTGATTCCTATTACAAGAACATGATCTCATACATCACAATATATCATTCATCATTCATCACAACTTCCGCCATATCACATCACATGACAATTGCTGCAAAAACAAGTTAGACGTCCTCTAATTGTTGTTGCATCTTTTACGTGGCTGCAATTGGGTTCTAGCAAGAACGTTTTCTTACCTACGAATAACCACGACGTGATTTTGTCAACTTCTATTTACCCTTCATAAGGACCCTTTTCATCTAATCCGCTCCAACTAAAGTAGGAGAGACAGACACCGCTAGCCACCTTATGCAACTAGTGCATGTCAATGATGGAACCTGTCTCACGTAAGCGTACGTGTAAGGTCGGTCCGGGCCACTTCATCCCACAATACCGCTGACGCAAGAAAATACTAGTAGCGGCAAGCAAGTTGACAAGATCTACGCCCACAACGAAATTGTGTTCTACTCGTGCAATAGAGAACTACGCATAGACCTAGCTCATGATGCCACTGTTGGGGAATGTTGCAGAAAATTAAAATTTTTCCTACGGTTTCACCAAGATCCATCTATGAGTTCATCTAGCAACGAGTCATGGGAGAGTGATTGCATCTACATACCACTTGTAGATCGCGTGCGGAAGCGTTCAATGGAACGGGATGATGGAGTCGTACTCGCCGTGATTCAGATCACCGATGACCTAGTGCTGAACGGACAGCACCTCCGCGTTCAACACACGCATTATGGAGCGGATGACGTCTCCTCCTTCTTGATCCAGCAAGGGGAAGGAGAGGTTGATGATGATCCAAAGAGCACGACGGGCGTGGTGGTGGATGCAGCAGAACTCGGCAGGCTTCGCTAAGCAACCACAGGAGGAGGAGAGGTGTTGCGGGGAGGAGGGAGGCGCCAGGCTTATGGGTGCGGCCACCTCCCTCCCCTCCCTTTATATAGGTGCAAGAGAGGGGAGGGCGCAGCCTGCTCCCTTCCTCCAAGGAAAGGAGTGCGGCCAAGAGGGGGAGGAGTCTATCCTCCCCAAGGCACCCTCGGAGGTGCCTTCCCCTTTAGGACTCTCCCTTTTCTTATATCTTGGCGCATGGGCCTCTTTGGGCTGGTGCCCTTGGCCCATATAGGCCAAGGCGCACCCCTCACAGCCCATGTGGCCCCGGGCAGGTGGACCCCAGTCGACCCCGACCCCTTTCGGCACTCCAAGACAATACCGATAACGCGAAACTTTTCCGCAACCAAAATAAGACTTCCTATATATAAATCTTTACCTCCGGACCATTCCGGAACTCCTCGTGACATCCGGGATCTCATCCGGGACTCCAGAAAAACATTCGGTTTGCTGCATACTCATATTCATACAACCCTAAGCGTCCACCGAACCTTAAGTGTGTAGACCCTATGGGTTCGGGAGACATGCGCACATGACCGAGGCGGCTCTCGGGCAATAACCAACAGCGGGATCTGGATACCCATGTTGGCTCCCACATGCTCCTCGATGATATCATCGGATGAACCACGATGTCGAGGATTCAATCAACCTCTGTATACTATTCCTTTTGTCAATCGGTATTTTACTTGCCCGAGATTCGATCGTCGGTATCCCAATACCTCGTTCAATCTCGCTGCCGCAAGTCACTTTACTCGCATCAGTAATGCATGATCCCGTGACCAAACACTTGATCACTTTGAGCTCATTATGATGATGCACTACCGAGTGGGCCCAGTGATACCTCTCCGTCATACGGAGTGACAAATCCAGTCTCGATCCGTGTCAACCCAACAGACACTTTTGGAGATACCTGTAATGCACCTTTATAGTCACCCGATTACGTTGTGGACGTTTGGTACACCCAAAGCACTCCTACGGTATCCGGAGTTACACGATCTCATGGTCTAAGGAAGAGATACTTGACATTGGAAAAGCTCTAGCAAAACGAACTACACGATCTTGTGCTATGCTTAGGATTGGGTCTTGTCCATCACATCATTCTCCTAATGATGTGATCCCGTTATCAATGACATCCAATGTCCATAGTCAGGAAACCATGACTATCATGCTGATCAACGAGCTAGTCAACTAGAGGCTCACTAGGGACATTTTGTGGTCTATGTATTCACACGTGTATTACGATTTCCGGATAATACAATTATAGCATGAATAAAAGAAAATTATCATGAACAAGGAAATATAATAATAATACTTTTATTATTGCCTCTAGGGCATATTTCCAACAACGAGTGTACACATTCACAAGTTCCCACTCGCAGTTGGACCCAATATAAACAACCCAATCTCCATTTGCGCCCACCCAAGCCTTACCCTCAAGCGATGGCATCTTAACATCATAGTATCATTATCAAGCGTCATCAACTTGCACAAGGCGAGGCCTCTGTCGTCCCCGCGCCAGTCATCAGGGTCACGGTGAAGAAGATAGGGGAGATCAAACTGCTCCTTGACTGTTGGGTTCCATGTAATGATGTTATTAGTTGAGTCGAGAATGGTCTTGAACGAACCTGCCATGCTAGCTGAGGTGATGATGTCGCACCGATCAATGAGTTCCTCCACCACGTCATCTTTCAGATCGGGGCAAGAATAACGGGGTCGTTTCCGGTATGTTCCCTCCATGGAGAAGACGATCGAACAATGGCAGAAGGAAGGGTGGAGGGCTGAAGGAAATGGAGGAAGGAGAGGAAGAGCTTGCGATAGCAGTTCCAAATCGAGAGGGAAAGGCGAAGAGTCGGTGGACGGTTGCCAGTTTGCCACGGTTCACGAAGAGGCACCCTGGCCTACACGTCCGTTTGGAAATACTAGTAGAAAAGGACTTGCCGTCGTCTCACTGATATGTTGGAATGGGACCACATGTCAACGAAACATGGTGTGTACTTTCTCGTGCAAAATGCGATCTGGCCGTGTTGGCCCGAGGTGCCGCATTAGTTATCAACCTTTATTTTTTTAATGGCATGCCGTTCAGTTTTGAAGCACGACTAACTGGTACTGTATGCAGAGAAAATATAAACTACTCTACCACTACTCCACCTCCGATTACTAGTAGTATAAAAAAAGATATATAGGTCGGAGCTTGGTAGCTTTCTTGCTAAGGGCTGCCCACTTGCTTCTCACACTATCACCCACTCTCCGGATCTAAAAAAGATGGGCTCTCTCTCCCTCCTCACCGGTGGTCCCAGATCCGCCGGGGAAGAAAAGGACATGCAGCATTGACACACTCGTCGTTGGCGAGTGACGTCACGCACTGACGACAAGGCCGTCCTCTCAGACCTAGCGCCCGCGCGGGATGGCCTCCGTTGCCAAGCTCGCTGTCGTAGTGTGTACGGAGGACGACGACCACGAGTGAAGCCACTTCCCGCCGACCCTCAGGTATGCTACCTCTTTTCGAACCATACCCTTGTTCTATTGCCCCATCTGGCACGTCGTTGCATGTGGATCTTTTTCCACTCCACCATCTTCCCAATTTGCTATCCTCTGCTCTGCTGGCCATGCAGACGAAAACCATAATTTGCACTATTAAAGGAAACCCTACTTCATGTAGACTAATCCATGTCTGGGTTGAATAAGGAAAGGAAGGGAGACTGTACTGTCCAAGAGAGTAGCATCGAACCCGCATCTAGATTGAAAAGGGGAAAATCAGTAGCTAAGGAACGAGTCTCGTGTCTCTTGCTTGAAGAAGGGTAGAAAGGGATGAAAACGCAATAGAGAATGACCAGGTCGATCGGTTTGTTGTCCTCACATAGGAACAAGGTGTCTAAAGAGAGCAAAAATGGGACATAATCCAGATATGCTGCCTGGATATTTGTTGCTCTGGGCAACCGTACCTCCCTCACCACTCTATGCGTCCGTGGAGGTAAATCGTACTAGTGCACCCACTGTCCGAATGGGCCTCCCATGCTCTTACTGCCACTTTTTTTGCTGTTAGTATAACGTCAGCAGTCAAGTCAAGCAATGCTGCTGCTAAAGTGATGCCACATTTAACTAATGCCACTCTTAGTCTAATGCCACCGATAAATTTAAGCAATGCCATTTAATGTCACTTGATTATTTCAGGGTTAGCTGTTGATTGTGGATGTATTAAAGATTTTTCAGCTAAGGCATTCTAATGTTGTTGCACAGCCAGTATACCAACGATGTAACTTGTTACTACCTTCAGATTTTTGCACTGTTAATGCTTATAGATTATATACCTCACTTTCATGAGATAAGTTAATTTTTTTTGTACAGTGTCACCAAAATGCCAAGGCGCTGATATCATTTTGTTTTGGTTAAACTGCACAAAAAATTATGAAGACAAGAGGAAAGTTCAACAGTGGGCACCTCCTCATCTGGCTGTTCTCTTGATTCGCTCGATCAAGTTTTTATGTTTGATCGATTATCAAGATTGGGATAGCAATTTTTAAGGTCCCCCCGAGTTCGAAATGATATTTACCTTGGAGGTGCATGGTTTGAAAATTTTTTATACTGTCATTAGTTAATAATGCTAGTTACCTTCAGACTTTTGTATTTGGTTTAATGCTCATGCACAGCTAGTATACCAATGCTGAAACTTGTTACTTTACATTTTGTATTGTTAATTCTTATAGGAATCTTCCAGTGCTAGAGTTTATTGAAATCTGTTTAGTAAAACCATTGTATTGTACCCTATAATAAACTAACTACTCTACTGTTGCACTAGCCACTGGATTTGTGTATATTTGTAGTATTCGAATGGTGTTGCATTAGCGTATGGACATAATTAAAGTGTGGGAAGCTTTCCCAGATATGTGCTCAAGAAAACTACTACCTGTTCTTCTAAATACTAGACGTTTGGGTACTTTAAATTGAACCGCGAAAACATCTTATATTAAGGAACAGAGGTTGTAGAGTTCACTCAAATTATCCCGGTAAATCTAGTCACACCTTTGTTAAAATTGATGTTCATTATGTTATCGGAGGAGGTCTATATGTTTGTCTCTAATGCCTGTCGACTACATACCTGACATCATGATGTAATGTTAAGTCATTTCCTTTAAATGCAGTGTCACTGAATTGTCAAGGCGGTGATGGCATTTTATTTTAGTTGAACTGCACAAAATATGCTTAAAAGAAGAGGAAAGATCAGGAGTCGATCATTCTTTCAAAAAGAACTATATATGCCTTTCTGACATCAGCCGTTGTTGCCTTATTTATTCCTTCAAACGGGTGGTTAGAAACAGTCTTGCTACCTTTTCCATTAAGAAATTGGAATGCTTATATTTGTGAGTCTATGCTTTAACTAGTGTCGTTTTTATAGTAATCACACTTTCAATATCTATGCAAACAGGGATGCTCGATTTTAGTGGAACTACACAAAAAGTCCAACTGGTTCAACATTAGGAGCATGTTTTTTTCCAAACCTTTATATCCAATTGGTGGCACTATGAGCTGTTCATTATGAAGGTACATGGTTTGCTACTATCTTGCTACTCTTTTTGTACTATCATTAGATAGTAATACTAGTGGTTTGCATGTGAATTTATTGGCAGGGTCGACCTACATTGGAGGTGCAGGACAAGATTCAATGATTGGATGCTCAATTTCGATTGTATTGATTTCACCTCTTCCATCACTGCGAACATGGATATCCTTGGTCTGATGAAGAATAGGCGCTATATTTCTGCTCTGAACCAGCAAATCAATTCAGTATGAAATTGTCCAGGGCAAAACATAACTGTATCAGATTGTCCAGTGCAGAACATGACAGATGCTAAAGCGGAAGAGACATGTTTAAACCGAAAATAGAAGGAGTGGTATATGTTTACTAGCTGCTTGATATTTGTGCAGGCAGAGATGTCTGCCCGTTGTTATTTGGCAAACAAACAAAGTGTCCACAATTTCGGTTGAACTGCACAAGAGAATAGTATAGTCACTGCATGAAGTGCCATTTAAAAATAGACACAGAAAGTTGGATAGTCACTTCATGGACTGCAGAAAAGTAGTAATGTACTATTTATTGGCCAACAGTAGGTTCTTCATTGCTTTTGTCTGATTATACAATGGGCATCATTTTGCCTAAGTTAAAGTTTTCATGGACCAAATCATATTGCAGTGGATGTTCCTACATGATGTATGGTTCATTCTCATGGTTCCAGCTGTTGGTGAAACCACTTACGTTTGCAAGAGGAATTGTAGACTTCACAACGAAATTTGTCTTTCAGTCTGTACTGAATGTTGGCCAAGAGAAGCATCCATGTTAGTAGGAAGAACAGATGTTTTTTCTAGATCTTTGCTTTTGGAGCTATATATTTGTATATGATCTGTGAATCATTGAGATGCATTAACATGTTGATCTTATGTATGGGAATCGTACTAGTTAGTTTTAGTTGCGACGCAAGATCCGAAGTGGTTGGTCTTTGCTTTTGGAGCTACATATTTGTATATGATCTATGAATCATTGAGATGCATTAACAGTTACTTATTTCTGTTCGCTCAGTGTTTTCAAGTTACTGATCGATCACTAGCTAGCCTACTAATGCGCTTCTGGCAGTTCTATTTGTGACGCAAGATCCGAAGTGACAGTTTTTTGAATAAAAATGCCTACCTCTGAAGAAACTGACAAGCTACACTATCCTACCTACTCGATCCTACACAGATAAATAGCGGATCACACACGTTCTACCTCCTTTCCGGTTTGCAGGGCTCAATTCAAGAAACGACCTACTCGATCCTACATGAATAAATAGCGGATCACGCACGTACTAGTACCTCCTTTCCGGTTTGCAGGGCTTAATTCAAACCTGTCACCAACCAAGGTACTCCCTCCGTCCGGATTTATTAGTCCCGTGAGCAAAGCAGCAAGAACATGACATGGCAATAATTAACGGCATGCAGAAGTGTAGCGACCCGACCTCAGACGATCAAGCCTCTGTGTTTCTATGCCATCCCTGGATCAGTATGCTGGCACACACAGTACATCAATGTATATATCAAAGTGCAATCACATGCATAAATAACGTAAAACTGATATATATACCTCATAAGTCACAACGGAAACAAATAGTCGGGTGTGGAGTCCCATCAACGCCATCGGCAAGTTGAGTGTAGACCGTAACCCTGTACCGTATTCTTACTCGTCGGAAGAAAGTATCTGCAACATGATACGTTGCAGCCATGTAGCCATGTAGGTCAGTACATTGAATGTACCGGCAAGATCACAACATGAGAAAACAGATGATAAAACTATACTATATGCAATATGGCTTTGTGGCTCTGTGTCTGAGTTTTGTTTGCGTAAAAGCTGATTTATTTTCCCTACATCAAAGGAATAAATGAATTCTGTACTATGGAGTTTTCTATCATGACATGGTTCCGCCAACCGATGTCTCATAGCCCAAAATCATCATAAGTTGCCCACAATTAAGTTATCAATCCGGTGTTGAGAGTTCCGAGATAGATCCAAGTCCAGATGCTCAAATTGTCCGTGAACCGGGGACACGGCTAATCGATTAGGTTTTAACCCTCTGCAGAGGTTTGTACACTTTACCCGCAAGATTCGATCCCTCTTTTTACGTTCTCGCACTTCAGGGTGTTTGAGAACAAGACAACCGAAACATGGTCTTCCGAAGAGTTCCTCTGACCACTGTCCGGTGCTCATCCAATCCTACCGTAGTTCTACATCTGCTAGCACCGTCCCAGCCAGAGTCACAACTAAGGTCAACCAAGCTAGAGCCCATAGTGACTTGCGGTTGCACATGTACGCTTCCAGGCATGAAGTATTCTTCCGTCTCTTTGAGTCTGGGTGAAGCTTTCCGCAAGATGTCATGGCGCTTCTCCATGCATCCCGGCCATCCACTGGTTTCTCCAGGGTGCCCATCAACCATCCTTCACCCAGTAGTGTGTATTGAATTCTTGTCTCGAGTCTTGAAGTCTTAGGCCTTGAAGATGCAGTCCTTCCAGATTCCATCATGGAGTTGTCGTCATTGACGTAGATCCTCCATTCTCACACCACTCCCGAGCACTCATACCAACCCCGTCTACTATAGCGTAGCATTAAAATAAATAACGTCCCGGGGTTGGTAACAAGGTGATGGGTTCCTACCTCATGCATACTACTCAACTACAAGGATTCAATATCACTACTGGAGGGATTGTTGCGAAGATGACACTAGATGCAATAAAACACATAGGTATGAAAAACATGGTCAAAGTGAACTTGCACAGTAAGTTGATGAAGATAATAAGCGCTCTCGGAATAATGACTTGGTATAACTATTCGTCACTCCGTTGAAAATCTATATAGTCAAATATAGCATTCATATAAGCAAACATACAAGCAAACAATTCCAACACTCATAAAAAAACCAACAAATAAATTGCAAAACAACAAGGGACACCAAATAAGAACAACAAAGGCAAACTACACAACAAAACTACTAAAGAAAACTCTAAGACATAACAAAAAAACAGTTTTGTCCTAAGTAAAAACTTAACAACAATTAAAACACTAAAGCAAAAAGTTAATAGAAAATAAAATGTAAAACAACTAAGTTAACAAAAAGTATTTTTCATAAAATTTTATTTGCAGAAAGAAATAAATAAAAAGCTTTTATAAAACACTAACTATGACCTAAACAAGTTTTCATACTGAAACTAACAAAATAAATTTTTAAAATAGGAATAAAATTGTCTACAGTTAAATAACAGAAACAAAACTAAATTTGTCAAAAGAGACAAAAATAAATAATTTAAAAACAATTAAAACTATAAGGAAAAGGTTAAAACAAAAGTAAAACTAAAACAGTACTGTTTTGACTAAAACTCTAATTTAATATAAACTAAAAATAAATCACTATATGCTACTGGATAGATAAAACAATAACAAAACCGTAGCAAAAGGAATCAATCAAAAAGCTATTTTAGAATAGAAGTTATTAGCAATCTAGTGTTTGTAACAAATCTGTTTGAAATCGAAATTTAAAAATTTCAAAAGTATTTTTCGTTGGTTTCTCTGGATAGATGGGATTTTCTGAAACTACAGAAAAAGAATCACTCTATTTGGATTAAAACCCTAAAAGATATAGAATATCTAAGATTGAAACTTTTCTGTTAAAAAAACAGAAACGAAAATAAGAAAAACAAACAACGTGGCCTATTGCTACTGGGCTAAGCGATGGGCGATTAGTAGTTATACTACGCTAGGCCGAAGACTAGCAGAAAATGTGCGCGTACGTTTTTAACAGAAGACCGACGAACCGATTTAAATCTAAACCGAAACAAAACCATAAACTAAAAACCGATCTAATGAAAAAAAAACAACTTACTAAACCGATCTAATCGAACACAACGATTCGATCTAAAGAAAAAAAACAAAGAGGAGGAGCGCTCGCTTACAGAGAAGAACGTGCGTGGCAGGGAAGAAGAGGCCGGTGGGTGGCGAGGCTCCGGTTGTCGGCGGCGTTGGCGAGGATGTCCAGGCGATGCGGAAGGTCGAGGGCGTCCGATTTTCTGTGGATGGTGAGGCGAAGGGACGTCGGGGTCGAGCGTGGCGTCGAGGTGAACTTCGTGAACTCCGGCAACGTTGCGAGCTCGAGGCGGTGACTCCAGTGCTCCCTGGACGTCCAAAAGATGTTAAAGAAGATCACAACAACGAGGGATAATAAGACATGGAAGGAACAGTTTCGAAGATGCTTACACGCGTCGGAAACGACGGTGAACTCCGTGAATTCGGCGAGATCCAAACGGTGAGGGCGTGCAGATGCGATGGGTTTTGGCGAATGGTTTCAAAGGGAATCGGTCGAGGAGCCTCATGGCTATTTATAGGACAACTTGCTTGGACGAGGGGAAGGTTTTAGCTAGGGTTTGGGAGAGGCACGGACTCGGCCGGCGTCGGTGCGTGAGATACGTGCGAGATACGTACGCGTATCTTGCGGTAGGTTGGGGATGGAGTGGGGTCCAATGATCAGAGGGAGTTAAGGAAAAAGAAAGAAGAAAAAAAATGAGAGAGAGGGGGTTACGTGAGGGAGAGAGATCCAAGCGAGCGAGGGGATCGAGCGTGCGTGGGGAGCGGCGTTGGTGGCGGCCTGCGCGGGCGGCTGGGCTGGCGCCTGCTGGTGGGCTGCGGCTCGGCGCTGGCTGGGCCGGTTGGCCTGGCTGGCGCCTTGGATTTTTTTTTGAAATACCACAGAGAGAAAACTAATTATAGATAAACCTATAATATTTTTATATGTGACATATACATATCAATAAAATCATAAAAGTAAATCCTACAACGAGAACATATTTTTCCAGAGGCAAAACAGAAATAAAATAAAAACGTTTTTTTGTAGATTCCAAATAAAATCAAATTTGAATTCAAACTTTTTTTTGGCAATATTTTCTTCTGACATTTTGGAGTGTCATGTTAGCTCCTCTCATACTTTTAAACAAGTATTTGTCAGGGGTATATGAAATAAATTTCGAATGCCAAGTTGAATCCATATTCAAATAAAATTCAAATGCCTCTGAAATTTCCAAATGCCACTCAATTTTACACAATCAGTCACACAACAATCAAACAAACAATCATAAATATTTATTTAATATATCATTCCAAAATTTAGAATTTTGGGATGTTACAAGAAGTTTAAGCCTAATTAATTCCAGCGATTTAAGTGGCTGCATGCGTGCCCTCGGCTGCTACTCGTTGCATGCTGCTCCGCGTACTGGCTGCGAGCGATTCTGAGTGCCTGCATGCAGCCGACCGTAATTAAGGCAGCTAACTGATGCGAAAAAAGATGCGCTTTAATTGTTGCAGGCTTTTTAAATCTGTGGAATCATTATTGACAAGGAGGGAGATGATTCGAGTGCACTCGTTTGACCGCCATGCCGGCATGTGACCCAGACGGGACGGGACGGCACAGTCATAATTTCAGTTTCTCTAGTTTTCCACGGCAAGCTGGCGCGCTAAGCCATGCCTGCTTATGCATTGAATTCCGATGACCCTTGCGCTACCTTCCGCTTATAAGTACTATTTCCAGGCCTTCTCCGGTGGCACCGTGACCCAACTCGCCATATCCTCATAAGCCCCTACCGGCCTGACGTCGGTCGCCACGTCCGCCATGCCCCTGCCGGTCCGCGGTAGGCGACGCCGGAGGCGTTCACCGCCGGAACTAGTGTTCGGAAGGCAGACGGAGGGAGGAGGCATTCTATATGTCTTTAGATGGCAATACGGAGATCGAGGAGTTGTTGGAGCGCGACCGCCTGGCAGAGGAGCAGGAGTTGTTGGAGCGCGACCGCCTGGCGGAGGAGCAGCGTATCGCCGATTTGCGCCGCCAGCGGGACATGGAGCAGCAGCGCACCGACGCTCTGAGTCGCGAGCAGAGCGCCCGCAACTGGGCCGACTACGTGGAGGCCGGCGCCCGGCAAATAGCCCTGGAGGCTGTCAGGCATGCACGCGTTCGTGACGCCGATTTTTACTACCAGCTCGTCAAGTGGGTTTCCCGCTTGGAAGCCGAAGCTTCGGTGGACCACGCCGGCATGGAAAGGGCCAACGTGCGCGAGCAACGCGCCCTATCGCACCTCTTGCAAGTCCGAGGCGGTAGCGGGGCGCGCCGGCGGCGTTTAAGCGTGCACCACGGATGGCGGCGACATCGTCTAGTTAGCTAAGAGTAAGTTAGTACTTGTACGCTACTAGAGTATTAGTGGGAGTAGATAGTTAACTTGGCTATGATGGTTGTCAACGTGGAAGTTCAGTACTCTATATGTGGATCAGACCTGTTACTTTGCTCTGAATGTTGAACTTTCCGTTTGAACGTATGGAATGGGTTGTTATTTTTTTAATGGGTTGTATTGGTCCTCAACGGGTTTAGAGGCTGACTTGTGGGCCTACCAAGTTGACGCGTACACAATCAGGAGATGATTGTACATGGAGAGGATGACAACAGGGACCCGCCAAGGTCATGGCAGTACGCAAGCAAGTGCCTCCTTATTTCAAGCCAATAAAAAAATGGCTCCTCCAAGTGGATTTCTGACATTTGGGTCCCATGCCATTGTCAACGTAGTCAATAAACGAGAGAATTGCACAACAAGCGGCTGCACCAGGGACCCAGCAGCTCGCCCAATTATTTTTGTTTTGGGTTAATTTGATAAATGCCACTCCAAATCTGGTGTTTCCGAGAATTACCACTGCAATTTCCAAACTTTGAAAAATGCCATTTCTAGTGGCATTTTTCGAAGTCTGGAGTGGCGTTTTTCAAAGTTTGCAAACTGCAGTGGCGTTTTTTAAAGTTTGCAAAAATTGCAGTGGCATTTTTCAAAGTTTGGAAATTGCAGTGGCATTTTTATGAATCGCCATAATTGGAGTGGCATTTATCTAATTTGTTTTTGAGACGGAAGCAGGGTGTCAACTGGGCTGTGCGGGACACTCTGGCATGTCTAGACAGCCTTTTCTTTTATGTTTACCACAGACCAGCCCAGTAGTTTTTTTCTTTCTGAAAATGGCTAGCCCAGTTTTTTTGTGATTTGTCAAGTAAGTCGCTTTATCAGGCCTGTTGGGCTGCAAATCTTTCAAGACGAGGAGAGCTTCATTCGGCTGGCTGAGAAAATGGCCTATCGTAATGAGAAATGGGTTGTACATTTTTAGAACACATCAAATCGGCAATTAGTTTCAAATATCTTTTTTTCATTTTGAGATTTTAAATTGCATTGATTTTTATGCGTGGACAATTTATTGGATTTTATATTGATATACATTTATTTTTAAAATCAGTCTGAATGTGACTCGAAATTTTGGGATTAAAAACAGTTCAGACCCTTGCGGACATATGCAAAATTTCGTATAATTTTTAACCATGGCCACAATATGGGCTGTAATGCTAACAAAAAGAATATGAGCTCCAAAAAAACCATAAGAATTAGCAAATGGGCTGTAAATTATTAGAAGTAATGGAAGATGGAATGTATGTTGTTTTCCATAGATTTAATGCTTTCCTAAAAAAAGGTTGACGCAGAAGCAGTGACTGCTGGATCTCCATCCAACGGCCATCGTGCTTCTTCAATCTCTGCTCTTCCTGCTCCAGCCGCTCAAACAAGCGCCGGCGGGACTGCCTGCTCCCTCCTCCCCGCGGCCTGTTGTGCTACCGCGTAGGCCTCGCCGGCCCACCGTACTCCCATCACTGGCTGATACGTCTCCAACGTATCTATAATTTTTGATTGCTCCATGCTACTTTATCTACTGTTTTAGCAATATTGGGCTTTATTATCCACTTTTATATTATTATTGGGACTAACCTATTAACCGGAGGCCCAGCCCAGATTTGTTGTTTTATGCCTATTTCAGTGTTTCGAGGAAAAGGAATATCAGACGGAGTCAAACGGAACGAAATCAACTTGAGAAGTTATTTTTGGAAGGAAAGCCACCCGATGGACTTGGAGTGCACGTCGGGAGATACGGAGGTCCTCACGAGGGTGGAGGGCGCCCCGCCTCGTGGGACCCCTCGTAGCTCCACCGACGATTTCAGTGCACCCATATATACCTCGTGCCCAAAACTTCCAGAGCAGAACCTAGATCGGGAGTTCCGCCGCCGCAAGCCTCTGTAGCCACCAAAAAACAATCGGGACCCTGTTCCGGCACCCTGCCGGAGGGGGATCCCATCACCGGAGGCCATCTTCATCATCCTGGTGCTATCCATGACGAGGAGGGAGTAGTTCACCCTCGGGGCTGAGGGTATGTACCAGTAGCTATGTGTTTGATCTCTCTCTCTCTCTCTCTCTCTCTCTCTCTCTCGTGTTCTTCAGGTGATACGATCTTGATGTATCCTGAGCTTTGCTATTGTAGTTGGATCTTATGATGTTTCTCCCCCTATACTCTCTTGTGATGAATTGAGTTTCCCCTTTGAAGTTATCTTATCGGATTGAGTATTTGATGAGAACACTTGATGTATGTCTTGCGTGGATAACCGTGGTGACAATGGGTTATTCTATTGATCCACTTGATGTATGTTTTGGTGATCAACTTATGGGTTTCGTGACATTGGGAACCTATGCATAGGGGTTGGCACATCGTTCTTGACTCTCCGGTAGAAACTTTGGGGCACTCTTTGAAGTACTTTTATGTTGGTTCGATGAATCTGAGATTGATCGTATAATCATGCCCACGGATACTTGAGGTGACAATGGAGTATCTAGGTGACATTAGGGTTTTGGTTGATTTGTGTCTTAAGGTGTTATTCTAGTATGAACTCTATGATGGATTGAACGGAAAGAATAGCTTTATGTTATTTTACTACGAACTCTTGAATAGATAGAACAGAAAGGATAACTTTGAGGTGGTTTCGTACCCTACCATAATCTCTACGTTTGTTCTCCACTATTAGTGGCTTTGGAGTGACTCTTTGTTGCATGTTGAGGGCTTGTTATATGATCTATCTATGTTATTATTATTGAGAGAACTTGCACTAGTGAAAGTATGAACCCTAGGCCTTGTTTCCTATCATTGCAATACCGTTTACGCTCACTTTTGTCATTAGATACCTTGCTGTTTTTATTATTTCAGATTACAAAAACCTATATCTACTATCTATTTTGCACTTGTATCTTCATCTCTTCGCCGAACTAGTGCACCTATACAATTTACCATTGTATTGGGTGTTTTGGGGACACAAGAGACTCTTTGTTGTTTGGTTGCAAGGTTGTTTGAGAGAGACCATCTTCATCCTACGCCTCCTACGGAATGATAAACCTTAGGTCGTCCACTTGAGGGAAATTTGCTACTGTCCTACAAACTAGTGCACTGGCAGGCCCAACAACGTCTACAAGAAGAAGGTTGTGTAGAAGGCATCAAGCTCTTTTCTGGCGCCGTTGTCGGGGAGGCTAGGTAAAGGGTACTCACACTCCGTCACTAAGCTCTTTTCTGGCGAGGTGAGTGCTTGAAGGTATATCTTTAGATCTTGCAATCGAATCTTTTTGTTTCTTGTTTTAGCACTAGTTTAGTTTATAAAAGAAAACTACAAAAAAATGGAGTTAAGTTTGTCTCATACGCTTCACCTTTTTAATATCTTTCGTGAGTATGATGGAAAGGATAATTGTGCTCAAGTGCTAGAAGAAGAAATCTCTAAATTGTTTGCCACTGAATATTTGAATGATGAGCATGATTGCAATGTTGTTAGTATGAATTCCTTGAATATCCATGATGCTAATGATATGCAAAGCCACAAGCTTGGGGAAGCTATGTTCGATGGAGATGA
This sequence comes from Aegilops bicornis, assembly GCA_021605145.1. Taxonomy (NCBI): domain Eukaryota; kingdom Viridiplantae; phylum Streptophyta; class Magnoliopsida; order Poales; family Poaceae; genus Aegilops; species Aegilops bicornis. The sequence goes on from JAHIAL010000011.1 coordinate 3,982,455, forward strand.
TATTTTTTGTCCCCCAAGCTTTGATGAGCAAAGTTACTATGATGAAAGCATGCCTCCTATCTATGATGATTATTGTGATGACACGTATGCTTTAAAAAATAATGATAACCATGAAACGTGTCATCTTGATCTTAATTTTCAATCACATGATAGTTATTTTGTTGAGTTTGCTCCCACTACTATTCATGAGAAGAAATTTGCTTACGTGGAGAGTAGTAAATTTTCTATGCTTGTAGATCATGAAAAGAATGCTTTAGGTGCTGGTTATATTGTTGAATTCATTCATGATGCTACTGAAATTTATTATGAGGGAGGAACATATGCTTGTAGGAATTGCAATAATGTCAAGTTTCCTCTCTATGTGCTTAAAATCTTTGAAAGTTGTGCTTGTTGTGCCATCCTATGCTAGTTGATTATTGTTCCCATAAGTTGTTTGCTCACAAAATCCCTATGAATAGGAAGTGGGTTAGGCTTAAATGTGCTAGTCATATGTTTCATGATTCTCCCTTTATGTTACAATTCTTATCTTTTATGTGAGCATCATTGCCATCATCATGCCTAGCTAGAAAGGCATTAAAGAAAAGCGCTTGTTGGGAGACAACCCAATATTTACCCTTACTGTTTTTGTGTGTCCACATGATTATGCTACTGTAGTAGTCATGTTTTATAGCTTTTGTTTCAATAAAGTGCCAAGTAGAACCTTTGGGAAGACTTGGGTGAAGTTTATATGATCTTGCTGTAGAAAACACAAACTTTTGCGCTCACGAGAATGGCTGCCATTTTTTACTGGAGAGTGATTTTAGGTTGATTATTTTTGAAGATGATTAATATACAAATTTCTCAGGTCCAGCAATTTATCTTATAATTTTTGGGGTTCCAGAAGTATACGTTTGATACAGATTACTACAGACTGTTCTGTTTTTGACAGATTCTGTTTTCTATGAGTTGTTTGCTTATTTTGATGCATCTATGGCTAGTATTAAGTGGTATGAACCATAGAGAAGTTAGAATACAGTAGCTATTACACCAATATAAATTTAGAATGAGTTCATTACAGTACCTAAGGGGTGGTTTTATTTTCTTATACTAACGGAGCTTACGAGTTTTGTTTGAGTTTTGTGTGGTTGAAGTTTTCAAGTTTTGGGTAAGGATTCGATGGACTATGGAATAAGGAGTGGAAAGAGCCTAAGCTTGGGGATGCCCAAGGCACCCCAAGGTAATATTCAAGGAAAACCAACCAACTAAGCTTGGGGATGCCCAAGGCACCCCAAGGTAATATTCAAGGACAACCAAGCAACTAAGCTTGGGGATGCCCCGGATGGCATCCCCTCTTTCGTCTTCGTTCATCGGTAACTTTACTTGGAGCTACATTTTTATTCACCACATAATATGTGCTTTGCTTGGAGCGTCAAATTATTTTGCTAGTTTTTGCTTGCTGTTAGTTAGAATAATGTGTTGCATCTTTAGTTTCAATAAAAAGGCAAGGATAGCCTTTGCCATGCTTTTTTTGCTAGTTTACATGTTGCTGTTTGAAAACAGAAAGTTTACCGCTGTTGAAAAAATTCCCTAGAAAAGTCAGAGAATGGTATAACGTTGAATCTTTTTGCATATTAAGCTCTGATAAATTTATTACAGTGGTAATTTTAGTTCATAATTTTTGGAGTCAGGAAGTATTGTTACTCTTGCATTCTTTACAGACTGTACTGTTTTGGCAGATTGCTGTTATGGTTGCATTGTTTGCATATGTTTGCTTGTTTAATGATTCTATTTGAGGATAGGAGTATTAAATATTCAGAGGCATTTAGTATTCAATGTTGAATAATAATTTTAGTGATTTGTTACAGTAGAAGGTGATAAGGTTTTGCATTGGTTTATACTAACCTATCTCACGAGTTCTTGTTGAGTTTGTTGTGAATGAAGCTTTTGATAAAAGAAGAGAAACCATGATATGAGAGGAATTAAGGAGACATAAACACTCAAGCTTGGGGATGCCAAAGGCACCCCAAGAAAATATTTCAAGAAGTCTCAAGCATCTAAGCTTGGGGATGCCCCGGTAGGCATCCCACCTTTCTTCTTCAACAACTATCGGTTAGTATCGGTTGAGCCTAAGTTTTTGCTTCTTCACATGAGTTGTGCTATCCTTGCAATGTAGTTTTCTTTAGGTTTGATTGCTGTTTGAATAAAGTATCAAGATCTGAAATTATTTAATGAGAGAGAGCCATACACAAATTGGAATTTGTTAGGATACTCTATGTGCTTCACTTATATCTTTTGAGCGTGATAATTTTTGCTCTAGTACTTCACTTAGATCTTTTAGAACATGGTGGTGGATTCGTTTTAAAGAAACTATTTGATCTCTCATGCTTCACTTAGATTATTTTGAGAGTCGTTAATAGCATGGTAATTTGCTTAATGTTAATATACTATTTGATCTCTCATGCTTCACTTAGATTATTTTCAGAGTCGTTAATAGCATGGTAATTTGCCTAAGTTTTTGCTTCTTCACATGAGTTGTGCTATCCTTGCAATGTAGTTTTCTTTAGGTTTGCTTGCTGTTTGAATAAAGTATCAAGATCTGAAATTATTTAATGAGAGAGAGCCATACACAAATTGGAATTTGTTAGAATACTCTATGTGCTTCACTTATATCTTTTGAGCGTGATAATTTTTGCTCTAGTACTTCACTTAGATCTTTTAGAACACGGTGGTGGATTCGTTTTAAAGAAACTATTTGATCTCTCATGCTTCACTTAGATTATTTTGAGAGTCGTTAATAGCACGGTAGTGAAAGTATGAACCCTAGGCCTTGTTTCCTATCATTGCAATACCGTTTACGCTCACTTTTGTCATTAGTTACCTTGCTGTTTTTATTATTTCAGATTACAAAAACCTATATCTACTATCTATTTTGCACTTGTATCTTCATCTCTTCGCCAAACTAGTGCACCTATACAATTTACCATTGTATTGGGTGTGTTGGGGACACAAGAGACTCTTTGTTGTTTGGTTGCAGGGTTGTTGAGAGAGACCGTCTTCATCCTACGCCTCCTATGGATTGATAAACCTTAGGTCATCCACTTGAGGGAAATTTGCTACTGTCCTACAAACATGTGCACTTGCAGGCCCAACAATGTCTACAAGAAGAAGGTTGTGTAGTAGACATCACTGGCCTAGCCATCCCTCTACTCACCCGCACCAGCTGTTATTCTCCGGCGACGACAGACGAACCAGTAAACCCTGTACAGTCGTACTCCCCTCCACGTGGGAAACAACTGCCGAGTCTTCCCTGGCTCCGTGTCGTTTCCCTTCCTAGGCCTCGCCGTCGTCCACCGCCTGGTGCTCTCCGGCGTGGCGTGGTCAATCGACCGACATGCATCTGAATTGATCAGACGTGGAGAGGCCGACAGCTGGGTCCACGGCCGCGTAAGGAAATGCCTCCTTATTACGCGCAAAATAATGATTCCTCCACCGACATCCGGGACCCACCCAAAGGGCCTCTCAGATTTCGCGAAAAACGTTATTGTCGCCGACAGCTCGGACCCGCCAGCTATATCTTCGCACGCAAGGAAGTGCCTCCTTATTACGCACAAAAAAATGAATACTCCACCTGCAAGCTGGGACCCAGTATAGTGGGCCTGCTAAGTTGACGGGGACGGAGGGCTTTGTCAACTTAGTCAATATGCACAATTCTAGCTCGACTGACCGTACGATGTCCATCCAACGGCCGTAGTGCTTCTTCAACCTCTCGACTTCTTGCTCCAGTCGCCCAAAGCAGCGCCGGTCGTGCCGCCTGCTCCTGCCTCCTGTGGTCGGTTGTGCAGCCGCCGAGGCCTCACCGCCCCCATACTACTCCCACCGCTGGCCACACCATCCCTCCACTCCACTCACCCACACCCCCTGTTATTCTGCGACGACGGCAGCGCAGCCGAACCACTGAACCCTCGTACTCCTCTCCACGTGGGCATCCACTGCCGTGTCTTCCCCGGCTCCGCGTTGTCCCCTTCCTAGGCCTCGACGTCGTCCACCGCCGTGATGCTCTCGGCGCGGCGTGGTCAATGTGGTCAACGACCGAATTCCATCGGAGGAGTACTGTAAGTGGAGAGGCTGACAGTTGGATCCATGGCAGCTGCAAGGAAGTGCCTCCTTATTACGCGGAAAATAATTATTCCTCCACCCGACAGCACGGACCCACTGGACAGGCCACCAGTATTTCGCGAAAAAAACATTTCCCCCCTGACTGCTGGGACCCACCGGACAGGCCACCATATTTCGCAAAAAAAACGTTTCCCCCTGACTGCTGGGACCCACCGGACGGGCCACCATATTTCGCGAAAAAACGTTCCCCCCGCTGTCAGCTCGGACCCACCGAAAGTGCCTCCTTATTACGCACAAAAAAATGAATACTCCCCCTGCTAGCTGAGACCCACCATGGTGGGAGGCTGACTTGTGGGCCTACTAAGTTGACTGGGACGGGGGCCTTTGTCAACTTTAGTCAATATGAACGATTCTAGCTCCAGTGACCGTACGATGTCCATCCAACGGCCATAGTGCTTCTTCAACCTCTGGTCTTCTTGCTCCAGCCGCCCAAAGCAGCGCCGGTCGTGCCGCATGCTCCTGCCTCCCGTGGCCGGCTGTGATGCCGGAGACCTCACTGCCTCCTACTACTCCCACCGCTGGCCAGGCCATCCCTCTAGTCACCCACACCCCCTGTAATTCTGCGGCGACGGCAGCCTAACACCGCAGCCGAACCAATGGACCCTCGTACTCCTCTCCGCGTGGGCATCCACTGTTGTGTCTTCCCTGGCTCCGCGTCGTCCCCTTCCGAGGCCTTGCTGTCGTCCACCGCCGTGGTGCTCTCGGCGCGGCGTGTTCAACATGGTCAAGGAACGGCTTCCATCGCACGTGGATCAGACGTGTAGAGGCCGATACCGGGTCCATACCGCAGCAAGGAAGTGCCTCCTTATTACACGCAAAATAATTATTCCTCCACCTGACAGCGGGGACCCACCGGACGGGCCACCGTATTTCGCAAAAAAACGTTTACCCCTGAGTGCTGGGACCCACCAGCTACACCATCACACGCAAGGAAGTGCATCTGGGAAAAAATGATTCGCCCCCCTGACTGCTAGGACCCACCAGCTACATCTTCGCACGCAAGAAAGTGTCTGACAGTCAGGACCCACCTGGTCGAAGCATACGTAGCGTTGTCATTCTGGTCGCGAACGTGTACGTACATACTGGTCGATGTAGAGGCGCACACGTGTCGTAGTAGAGGCACGCACGTAGCATGTACACGTACGTACAACGGCCAGGGTGCAAGAAAGAAAATACGGCCACGTACATACATACGGGCGGGGTCTCGAACGCCTACCCGCGCATGCGTACGGACAGGGCTCGTGTACATGGCTGGGTCGGAATGGAGAAACCGCGTCGTCGTCGTGTTCATGGGGAGGCAACGGAATGCGTCGTGTTCATGGGGAGGCAACGGAATGCGTCGTGTTCATCGGGAGGCAACGGAACACGTGGGAGCCAACCGGCTTGGACGGAACAGGCGATGGAAACGAGGCCTGGCGTACCGCAGAACGGAGGAAACGGCCTTGTGTTCGACCGGCCATGTTCGAAACGGGATCCTGTTCATCGGGAGGGGTCTGGCGTACCGCAAAATGGAGGAAACGGACCTCCTATGGTTGAAACGGGGGTCCTGTTGATCAGGAGGGGTGTGGCGTACCGCAAAACTGACGAAACGGACTTGCGTTGGAGCGCTACGGTCAAAACGGCGGTCCTGTTCATCGGGTGGGGTGTGGCGTACCGCAAAACGAGACTCCACGGGATAATGTTCATCTCCACCATCGACCTCCTCCAGCCTCCACGGGCTACCGTCGACCTCCTCCAGCCTCCATGGGCTCCTGTTCATCCAGCCTCCACCGGCGCTACTCCACCGACTACTGTTTAAACACCCCTCCACGGGCACCCCTCCACCGTCTACTGTTCATCCAGCCCTCCACGGGGGGCGTCCTGTTCATCCAGCCCTCCACGGGGTCCTGTTTATCTAGCCCCAACCGGCTCGATCTATCGGGGTCCTGTTCATCCAGAGGCAACGCCACGGGGTCCTGTTCATCCACCCCCACCGGGAACTGTTCATCCAACCCCCCCCCCCCAGCAACGCTCACTGTTCATCCAGAGGCAGCATCGATCGGCTTCAGTTAGCAGCAGTAGCGAAGGAATCGCTCGATCGGGTTCAGTTAACAGCCATCGATCGATCGCTCGGGTTCAGTAACGCGTAGCCTGCAGTGCAATCGCTCGGGTTCAGTTAGAGCCCAACGCCTTGCTCAGGTTCAGTTAGAGCCAACGCCTCGCACACACGCGCGTACGTGTATGAGAGAAACGCGCATCGCTCGGCCCCCGACCACCCACCGTAACCAGGAACTCCCCGAAATTTTCCTCGCCCTCGCTTCTACCACGGTTTTTTCCGTCATGGACGGCCCAAAGAATGTCATGCAGCTGCGTCTCCGGCCCGCCCAGGACGAAAAACCCATTTTTTGTCATAGAAGTTGGAGCCCACCACATCTATGATGATACCGGGTTTTGTCACAATTATCATCATAGAAGTGTCATAAGTATGACAGAAAAAAGTTTTGTTCGGCCCAAAATGTCAGGGATGTCTTTTTTTTGTAGTGTACAAAGTACTTCTAGTTTCATACTTGTTCTAGGTAAAGCGAACGTCAAGCGTGCGTAGAGTTGTATCGGTGGTCGATATAACTTGAGGGAATATTTGTTCTACCTTTAGCTCCTCGTTGGGTTTGACACTCTTACTTATCAAAAATTGTTGCGATCCCCTATACTTGTGGGTTATCAGGGCACTGGCACCCGCGCGGGGACAGGCGCTCTCAACGGCGCGGTGGGGACATTCGTGTGCACGACGGGCACGGGCGTAGCGCATCTCGCATCTGCGGCATGCGGCAGGTGCACGGCACCGGCTGCACGGCGCAGCGTGCATGCACAGGCGCATGCGCTAGCAGGTGCATGGGCGCGTGAAAGTCGGCAGGGACCTCGTGGAACACCGTGGGATCAAGCTCGGCGACAATGTGCGGCTCCCAGCCCATCAATGCCACGGGGATGGGCGCTAGCGCAGTCGGGGCAATGGGAGCCGGAACGGGAGCGGGGACAGGCGCCGCTTCTTCCCGCAAGGCCATTTCAAACTCGTTCCAAAACGCCTTATGTTCTTGAGACTCCGGCTGGGTGTCTTCCTCAGAAAACTGGAAGACTAAGGGCAGACCATCGTGATGCGGCATGGCGTACGTTTAGGTCAGGCTAGTTAGAGGTAGACGACAGGAGGATCAGACAGGAAGAGAGAAGATTGTAGCGATACCGGGTAGTGCGAGGTTGGTTTTAAACTGCGGCGCCGGCGACATTAAAAGTTGGAGCAGTTGGGACGAAGGTGGGCAGCGGAGCCTGGTCAAAGGGCTCACCTCTGGTGAGCACAGCTGATACTGTTCGGCATGCCTCCCCACCGGCGCAGCGGTCTGCTTGCACGCCTCCCGTTGACTCACACGCTTGCTCGGAAGGCACCTGCCGATGAGAAGCGGGGACTCGTGGCGGCACGTAAACGCCCACGGTTTCAACAGTGAAAGCGTTCGCCTTAACGTGACAGGTCTTTCTTCCAAAATACCTTGGCTCTTCATTTGTGCAACTTGTCATAAGTAGCTTGTCTCAAATTTAAGAAAAAACTTACGAAGTAATATTTGTGCCGTATCACGTGACCATGCTCAGTTTCAAGAATTTATGCTCACTTTTGGATTTCCTGAAATTTAAGATCCAGGATTCGAAACAATATCATAACCTGCATCATGCAATAAATTTTGAAGCCGTACATCTGTCCTGTTGTATTTCTTAAGAAAGGATTTGGTCAAACATTTTGCTTAGTTAGACTTCGCATAAGTTATATATGCAGAGTAAAAGGATAATCCCTCCATACCGATTGCATTGCCCGATATATTAACTCAAGTACTAGGCACGAACATATGGGCTCAATTATGTGCTCATCCCGTGTAGTAGTAGTACTACTAGGCAATGCAGCTTGACGGGTGACCTTGACGAGCGCATCGAGGGAATTGAACCGTGCTCGGCACGGTAGGTAACGTTGTCTAGTTACTAAAGCATTCCTCCATTGTTCATCGGTAGTCATTATGGACCGGGGACATGAGGGGAATTTCCTAGGGCTGGAATTCTGGCCGCCAGATATTTCGACTTGAAACGCTAAGGCTCGACTGGTTGGGGTTGCCTAATGTGCGTACCACGCACGCCACCGAAGGACACGAGCTCGGTTATTTTTTTTAGGATCAACACGAGCCAAGGTCTGGCTGGTACGCTGTTGGGTCCTACCATTCGAGAATACGAAAGGAACCTTTTAAATTGCCGAATGAATCTATGTGTATTACAATGCCTGTATTTTCCTTGCAAATACTAATCTCAATGTGGTAATTGATTTATGACGAGTTGTTGAATTAGAGTGAGTTTGTGATATAGTGAACTCAACGTGGATTTCACATTTCATGGTATCCCTAGTAAGTTCTCCAATGCAAATTGAAATTTAAAAGATGAACAATATGGAGGTGAGAAAACTTTGTATGTATCAAGCATATGACCACACACACACACGGAGACATGCATATTACCTAACAAAACAACAATCCAATACGTATAGTGCATCTATTTTTCCAAACCATGCATGTATGACATGAATTCAAAAATACTCCTTCTATTCCTAAATATTAGTCTTTTAGAGAGTTCAACAAGTGACTACATACAGAGCAAAATGAGTGAATCTAGACTCTAAAATATGTCTATATACATCTGTATGTGCCAGTCCATTTGAAATCTCTAAAAGACTAATATTTAGGAACGAAGGGAGTAAAATGTAAGACATGCATGGTCCTCAGTTCAATATTTAAAATGGACATGAAATTGAAACATGAATATTAAGTCTAGTACTACAGTACATGCAAATGTTGTGTTTAGGCGGAGCTATGATTGTCGGGGGTCAACCCCTCGACCTTAGATAAAATTGTGGAGCTCTATTTAGGGTTGTTTAGATTATATTTGTCCACACCCTCCCAACCAACGATTCCTTGTGCACCCCCACCCCTCCTCCCCGGGAGAATATCATGTGCCCCCATACCTTAGATGCTATATGCCGATACGAGTTGCTTGGAGCTTGTAGATCTGAGATATAGCGGCTCACATGTTGTGTCTTAATATTTTTACAGCAAACCTTGATGAGTTTGAGAATTTCACAGAATTTGTACAAAAACTACTCAGATGCCCTTGGATCCCATATCCAACGACCTCAAGCTTCAGATCCTTTGTATCATCTAAGATGAAGGAGGACATCATATTCTCATGTATGTAAGAATATCATGTGCTACCACACCTTAGATGCTTTGGTGATACAAGATCTTCGGAGCTGTTAGATTTGTGACCCAACACCTCCTCGGTGGTTCGAATGGTTTTTGCAGAAAAAGCCCCAAAAGAGTTCAGCCACTCCTTACAAGCACAAAGACTACTCAGATGCCATTGGATCTCAGATCAGATGACCTCGAAGATCGTATCACCATAGCATCCAAGCTGCGACAGCACCTTATGTTTTCTCACACAGGAGAATATGAGGTGCTCCCGCACCGTAGATTCTATGGTGATATGAGTTCATGAGATCTAACGGCCCACAGTAGGAGGTTTGAATGTTTTTGCAATATACGGATCAGAGAGTTTGGGAAATGCGCGGAAAGTACAAGTACTACGCATGTGCCATCTGATCACTTATCATACGACCTAGATGCTCATATCAATGTAGCGAGTAATTAAGCTACGGCGAGCACATAATATGAGCAATGGGGAGCCGTTGGATCGAAGATGCAGCGGCACACACGAGGCCTGAATGTTTTATTTGCAAGAAAACCTTTGGAGAGTTTGGAAATTGCGCATAATTACAAAGACTACTCCCAAGCCATTGGATCTCACTTCCAACGGTGTAAAAACTCGTATCACCATAGCATCTAAGCTGCGGGGTGGATGTGATATTCTATTCCACTGTCATTTTTGTTCGTAAACTTGCAAAATACGTGTAAGTCGTGTCGATACTTGTCTAACCGCGCAAAGTGTTTGTTCAAAAAAACCATCCTACACTGAAATATCGGAATAACACACGGGGGTCCCACTTGTCATTAATCAAATTTGGACCTAAAACTAACAAATCTGAAAGACGACATTCAAACTGGCAACCTGGACTACAAAGCGTAAGTCGATAGCCTGAAACAACAACTGTTGTTGGCTTTGTCCCATAACTTGATTTTATATAGTGTTACGTTGAGTAGAGTAGAAGGAGTGCCTTGTCAACACGTGCATGACCGTTGAGTCACTTACAGGTGGGTCCCAGGTCTGTGATCTCAATCTCTCTTCTCTCCATCCTCTAACCTTTGCACGGGTACACACGAAGAGCAGCGCTAGCTTTCTGTGGTGTTATTACAACTAAAAAAAGCTTGGACAATAGAAGAATCGCCTAGAACAAGAGACGTTGTGGCTGGTCGAGACGGAGCTAACCACATCTATCCTCCGTGCCACGTTTAAATGATGAAGCTGTGTGGCTACTGGGTGTTTTTCGACCGACCGGCCGGGTCCCGAGGTCGAACCATATGTACTACGTCGACATAAAGATATTTTTACACGCACATTTTTCCTCCGTGCGAGGCGTGGCACACCCTACCGCGGTTTGGGCTCCTCCCGGGTGGTGCACGCATATATTCTTCCTGACGTGGGACGCCCTACCGCGCGTTTTCTGGGTCCTCCTCGGTCGTAGTGCCGAATCAAGTAAATGAGTTTTCGAATCACGAAATACCACCTTTCCCGCCAAGTACATCAGTGAAGCACGGTGGCTAGCTAGTTGGGCTAGTTCGACCGATTAGCTAGGCCGCCGCCACATTTGTTTTTTCACCCCTATTTTTATCTACTTGTCGGCAGGTAAATTTAGATATCCACCGCGGCGTTGCTCTGGTGTTTGATTGCGATAGGGTTTTTAATTTTTTGATTGACGGGAGCAGGCGCGGCAGGATTTTTAATTTTTTGATTGACAGGAGCAGGCACGGCAGCAATTAGTCACAATGACTCCGCCTGTAAAACCCACTGCTCGCTGATGTGAGAAGTCATCGACTGGTGTTTAACCGTGGTGAAAACCAAAAGATTCCCCGCTCCTCGGCTGGCTCCCTCCACCTTCCCGTAGATTGCATTTCCTTTCAGCCGTTTCGCCCTCTTTGCTTCCTCTCCCCATTGCTTCTACCTGGTGCCATGGTAGCGCAGCAGATCATAGAGTCCGAGGTGAGGCGCCTGACATAGGAGCTCCATGCCAAGGATGCGGAGCTCAGGGCCAAGGACATGGAGCTCCGTGAGCTCAAGGAGGAGAGGAGTGCCAAGCTCCTCCGTTATGTGCCGGAGTTCACGGAGCTTCAAAAGCGGCAGGCGTCCACCACAAAGATGTTCAAGGCATCGGCAGCGTTGCTGCAGAAAGCGGGAGATATGATAGACCGTCAGGGGAGCCGGATGTAGCGCGAGCGGGCCGATCGTGACGAGGTCCAGGATCGCCTCAGCCACTTAGTGAACCAAGTTGCCACACACGTGTTGCGGCTACGCGATGCCTGCCGTCGTGCCAGCGCAACGATGCCGGCAGTCGGGCTAAACCCGTTCGACCACCTGGTCGACTTCAACAAGTTGCGGCTTCCTGACCTGGTCTCCTTCTTCACCTATATCTCCGAGGAGCTGAGCCATGTTCACGCGATGGTGGGGGCTGAGCTGGACGAGGAGGGGTTGCGGGTTGCCATCGCCATTGCTGGGTGAATCCTTTCAGGGCTCCGTCACCGGAATCCATTCGTGCCATTGGACGTCGTCCTGATTTAGCTGGCTCCGTCGCCGATCAGAGCGGGCTCTGCGGAGGTTGCACCCTGCATCACCAACATCATGCGCCTCGAGAAGCAGAGGGACTTCGGTGGTGTTTAGGCGCCCTCTGCATGGGCATGTCCATGTCTCGGCGCAACATGACCGTTGGTTCAAACTCAGACGATGCAGATCAGTCACTGTAGCACAAAGCGTGTGGGTGTCTTTGGTTGCATTCTCATCTCAATATAGTTATTTCCTCTTCTTGTATTTTTGTTAACCTACTAGTGTGGACGCATGCACCCTTCATCCACTCTGCCAAACACCCAAAAGTGGGTCGAGAAGGGAACTTTTGCTCCCATCATGTGCACCCTTCATACACCCTGCCTAACACTATTCGTGCTTCATATGGTTCATGTTTTGTGGAGTACTGTAGCACAGTACTCTCCGTCTTATAGATAGATCTACATTAACATTGATCTCACCGTTCATTCTCAACCGGACAGTCGAAAAAGCGGTACTATGTTACATATATTTGACATGCGCACAACATCATTTGTTATAGTCACATCTTACTACACTAGCAACAAGATTATATAGTACTGACGTATGAACCACTGCACATGCCTAGTAGTAGGAGCACTATTTATGTTCAAGTGGCTGTCGTGTTTCGCACTCCTCCGTCGTAAGAGTGGAAACGCTTGATGTAATCATATTTTCTTCAGAAAAATAGTGGACACGCTCTACCGTGCAGATCCTCCTCCAGCCATGCACTAAACTACTCACTTTCACCGACGTGTGGGACAGCCAGCACCTGGGTCCACCAGCCATGCACTAAATTACTCCGTAGTAGAGTGACGGTAGACTACCCCAATCGAGCGCCCTTGATAATGCCCAATGAGCCGTCAAATAAAAAAAACCCCTCCTTTCCAGCAGTAAGTTGGACGGACGAAGCAACCATCATTTCACTCTTCTCTCTCAGCTTCCTCTCTTGAAGAAAACCCCCCACTCGCTTCGCTTCTCCCTCATCTTGTTCCTCCTTTCACTCTTCTCTCTCAGCTTCCTCTCTTGGATGGACGCTAGAGCACTGGCCGACGTGATGTCTATAGCTCTGGCCAAAACCGTCGAGGCTCATGGTACGAAGAAGCGCAAGCACCCCGCCAAGACTACCGCAGACAAGCTCAAAGCCATCGGCCTGTCCAAGCCCCCCTCTCCGGGGTCCCTCATTAAGCAAGTCTAGGTAATGTCTCTTGTTCACGATCTTTTTCTTGATCTTGATCGTGTTTTTTCATCTAACACGCGATTACTAATCTGGTAGTAGTACAACTTTCTGGGTGATCTTGCATGTTATTTTAGTGTGCCACATTATGGTTATAAATTCCTCTTTTGACCAAATCATGAGAGATGTTGACTCTGATTTCTTATAGTTTACTTTCAACTATTTCCCTCTGTCCAAAATTTCTTGTCTTAGATTTGTCTAGATACGGATGTATCTAATACTAAAATGTGACTTGATACATCCGTATCTAGACAAATCTAAGACAAGAATTTTGGGACGGAGAGAGTACTTTATGAACATCAATGCTACCTTTTAAGAGGGTATATTTGCCTCAGTAACTTGTGTTATGGATATTGCATGTAATCCCTCTGCTCTCATGCCTTTGAAGACATGTTCTAGTGTCTTTGTTCACTCATTTCTGTGCGTATATGGAGTATAATATCGAAAATCATCTTATATTTCTGAACGGAGGTAGTAATAAAATATGGTTTCTGTTTGAATTAGAACCACGTCCGCGGTGGAGATGAAGTTCTCAAAGTCATGCCGTGTGAACTGGAAGACCTGACTCACCTGAGGATGAGTTCTACTGCTAAACTATCCAGTTGTTGTGTCCTTGTCGCCACGTGTCTTGAACTAGTGTTTTCCTGTAGCATTGTTGTCAGGCGTGTTCTTGAGGTTGTACTTGACCACAACAATTTCCTGGTTGTGCCTTCAATTACGAAGGGTGTGGTTCTTGTAAAGCTTCCCAACAAATCTGATGCGGCATGTCTTCATCATCATGTTTGTGAGTGGAAAGACCACTCTGTTAGGTTCTCCAAGGTTGACAAGATGGTGATGGTGCATGTAGACATCTCTCCACGTAAGTCCATGGCCTAATCGATTATCGGGGTTCATCCTGTGAGGTCGGTGGCAAGAAATAGTCTGCGGAGTTTAATTAGTGCAACTTTGCTTGTCTGTACTAAGTACTATTGTTTAGTACTTGATTTGTATTTGTGAACCCTGTACTGTTTATTAGTACTGCCGCTTTTGGTGTGTGGTTAGTCCTGAGAACGGTCTATGTTAATGTCTCATCCACTCAATTCACCAGTATATTTTGAAGTATCCAGATCATCTTTTTTGTGAGGACGGTTTATCAATTATGGTTACACTCCAATATCTGTATGCATTGTAGGGTTTATCGCACCCACCAGGATTTCCAGTCCCATCGATGTTCGGTCCATATGATTTGTCACGACCTTTGTACTGTCCTTCTTGTGGGAGTAGGCGGGGCCCATGCATGCCACCCGTAGTTGGACGATCAATCTTCTGTTTAGTACTTCAACATAGTGATTTCCTGGTAAGGATTCACTTGTGTCACATCAAGTAAATCTTATTGATTTACTGTCTAAATCTTATTGATTTAATGTCATGTTTTCTTTCTTTTCCTACAATTTTACGATGCAGGTTTTGCCATGTGACATTCATCACAGAATAAACCGTTTGGTTTGCTCTCTCGATGGCTATTTTTGCAGGTTTCACTTCTTATGTCGTGTCGATACTTGAAAGGCACCGTCCATCACTTATATTACTGGAAAAAATTGGATCAGTCTGTTGTCTGAGTACAAGCTGAATCCCTATGATGAACTGCAGTCTGGTTTAACAAAAACACCACAATTAGTCCTTCTCGCGTTTAAAAGAAATGATGAAAAAACTAGATAACGGTCACGGATCCTAGTCAAGTTAGAAAGCTGATCATAGCAGACCAGACACGATCGCCATTGTCTACGCATATCGGTACCACCTTCAAAGAACGGATCGAGCACCGCGATTGCTCTAGCATCGATAATGGCGGCAGCCTCACCGATCCAGGTGAGGATTGGTCACCGATCGCCACGTGATCGGTCACCGATCTATCGGAGGATCGGGCATCGACAAGGGCACCTGCTCCGACACCCGGCACCGGCTCTACAAGGAGCACCATCTCCGACAAGACAGAAGGCTTCGCACCTGCACCGACACTTGCACTTGCATTTGCTCCGGCCCGTGCAGCGGCAACCGAACGAGCAGTTGCACCGGCAACAGACTGGGCTGCAGTTCGCACTTCATATACCAAAGTCTTTCCAAAAACTGACATGTCCACCTTCTTGGTAAGCATTGGCCGCCCAAGTGCTTCGTTCTTTTTTCTTTCCATGTTGTTTCACATGATTCACTGTGTTGATCTAACTGTTTGGGTATGACTTCTTGTTTGCAACCAGAGAATTCCTAGAGCAACGAGGGAGTCGTTTAACAATCCGGTGACGCATCAAGGCCCAAGTTTCTCTTACCATGCACAGCCTTGGTGTGAATGAACCTGCTCAATATACCGTAAGTACAAAGGATGGTCGCATGATGATTGATGCTAAAGGATGGTCAAGGTTCAATTCTAAAGCATATATCTTGCAGTAGGGGATCATGTCAAAATCAAACTTTCTCGACAAGGAGAGCTGGTCCAAATCAACTTTGAAATTCTTCAGTAGCAGCACGCAACTTCCGAACTGATCTATCCTCCGAGAGATTTTGATGTAATAATCTGGCCTGGTGAAACAAGTGTCATGTGTGTATAAGTAATACGCCAGTATTATTTATCACATGGTATATCATTGATAGAATTGCAACTCCCTTTGGTTAGGAATTGTCGTTCGATTTCATTCCAACAAATACGTGCTTTATTCAATTTTGTGTATTCGCCTTATGACAAGATTTCTAAAACCAGCGCTGCATCGATCGCTTGCAATATGAAAAGCTACCAGGTAGAACATATGGGCCCCCAAACATGCAAATAAGGGCTCATGCCCAAAGTCCAGGAATCGTGAGGCTGCACGAGTATTATATTCTCAATGAACTCCCCATAATGCCGTCGTATGCTGTATCGTAACATAAAGATGCATTTGTATGAGTATTTTATCTTGTGAGAGAAAAGGATGAACGAGGGAAGGCCTTATTTGCAAATGTGGAGACGTGTGTGGGTACCTTTTTGCAGAATTGCCATAGTTTCCTTCCTATCCATCAGATATAAATCGGACGGCCTATATTGCAGGATGGCAGGCACACCATCATCACCAACTCGTCTATAGTGTGTTAAAAACAACTCTGTTTTTTAGAATTATATATGTTATATATATTCCCCTTGATTTTTCTTATGTATAATGTTGTGATATAAAAGATTTGTATATTTCTTTAAAGAGGGAGTATCTCTTTGTCAAAAATATATTTATGTGTAACTAGTTACTCCTGTCTTTCTACTTCCTTTCGCTGATATGTGGGGCAACTGGCAACGGGGTCCATGTGCCATATGCACAAATTAGAGTGCACAACTGCACGGTAGACACACCCCGGTCGTAGCACCGCTTGATAATGCCCAATGAGCCGTCAAATCACAACCCCCCCTTCCGACTTTAGCGAAGCTGACGGACGAAGCAGCAATGTTTCACTTTGGGCACGAATCCCCTTCTCCCTCGTGCAGCATTGTTCAGAGAAAACCCCCTCTCAGCGATTGCATAGGGGTTTACTCATGGAGAACCAGTCACAATTCTTCATCCATCCCGATAAATCCAAGTCCCTTGGTCGCGGGTAATCCTAGGATGGCAGCCGCCACCGTTGATGCATTTTTCTTCCTACTGAATCTAGTGTGTTTCATTTGCAGTGCCCAAAGTGCGAGGACCCTACAGGTTTCTGCGCCCTTGGTGAGACGCCACACTTGTTCCTTCTCATCCTAACACAGGATTTTAAAACGCGCATAGTATGTTCCTAGAATCCTCTTTTCTATCCGGGAGGGTGGGGGTTTTTTGAACATGTTGTCGACTAATTTGGAAATTTGGATTGCTATATTTGGATAAAAGGTACTACTAGTGCGATGGTCAACACTTATGTGAAGAAGGAAGTTATTTCTAAATTTGGTTAGGTTATACATTGTGTTCTCATATTATTTTTACTGCAGTGCATTATTTGCTCTGCCAGAACACATGTACTCAAGATGCTCGGCCTTGCCATAACTGAATACACTAGTTTAATGGTCACAGTGAGGACAAGCCATGGATATAAGTTCCGAGTTGTGTTCATGAACCAAGAAGATCGCTGATTTTTTATGGCCGAACTTGGATAAACTTTCTCAAGTGTTACAGACTGAAAGTTGGTGCACGAATGTTGATGGAAATAGAAGAACCTAGTCTCATCTTCACTGCGATCTTCCACCCCGGCATCGTTCCAATTGTTCACCCATGTTAGTTTCGTATCTGGTTCTTTCTTGTTGCCTCGATTACTTCTTAATCCACCTATTTTGTCTAACTAATCACAATTTATCTTTAGAAGTAGCGACGAATCTCTCACGAAGATGCTACTTCTAACTAATATTTTCTTATAATTGGTGGCACGTGTAGGTTTTTTCAGAGTTAAGCAGGCTGCTCGTTTGTTATTCTGTAATAACTCAGCTGTTACTAATGACACTGAAGTTGACTGGGACGACATCCACAAGTTCCTACACTTTATTGATCGTCTTGAGGTCCTTGTGGGGCGTTTCAATGGTGGAAGGCCACATGGGATATGTGTGCCATTGCTGCATTCGTTGAATAGGTCCAACTGTGTCGAGAAACTTATGGTACGAGCTGTTTTCTGTTATGTATGTTGTTCATAAACTATTGCTTATACATAGTTTTACAGCTGTGATCTTCTTGAAATAGAAACCGCCTTGGGTTCTATTGTTCCTATACGAGATGCCGACCATGGTCGAGTCGGACTTTATGCTTGGCCACAATATGATGTTTATGTTGACCTACTCCATTCCCTTGGAGGTGAAAAGATACTTATTCATGGGTGGTCTCAAATAATGAAGGCCCGTCCATCTTGGAGAATAGGACGTAAGATTATGTTCATGCTTTTCCATGGCTCTAAAGCGAATATCCTGTTTATTGACCACATTAAGTAGATGAAGCCACTTTCGAGAAGGTTGTGGATGCGTGGGGTGGCACTGGGCCTTGTCCTGGGCTTGGCGGCCCTCACCCTTGGTTAGTCAGAGGCAAAGTAGTAACCTTTATTCAAAGGCGTGCTTTATGCAGTTGAACTCAGTATAAGTACTCATACTCGCTTTTCTGACTTTGGTTGTTAAGTGACCCTGCTAGTTTCGATTAAGGTTGTTAAGTACTCCTGCTGCTTTTTACATCTGTCATGTTTCTTGATCCTGTCTTCCTCCTGCCGCCAAAACCAAACCAGCGCCGTGAGCACTTGCTTCGCCTCCCGCGGCTTCCTGCGCCTCGGCGCGCGCTTCCATGCAGGTCTCCTAAATCGTTAACGCCGACGTCCTCCGCGCGCTTTGGTGCGCTCGCCGCGGCGCCGCCCTCTCGCGTTGTCAACATGGTCAACAAACAACAAGAATCGGCAGAAGTACGTGGAGAGGATGATAGTAGGGGCCCACCATGTCAGCATATGGAAAAATAAAATGCTTCCTCCTAGTGTTTTCCAAACATCTGGGACCCACGACATTGTGAGCGTATATAGTCAATAGACAAGAGAACAGCACAAGATCGGCTGACACCTGGGACGTAGCTGCTCGAGCAATTTTTTTTTGTCATTGTTGATACGGAGCAAGGTTTGAACTGGGCTGTGGCCCGTCTAGCCCAGGCTTATATTTTATGTTCACCATGTGACCAGCCCAGCTATATTTTCTTTCTGTAAATGAGCCCAGTTTATTTTTTCTGAAGAATACTCGATCCAGGCCTACTTATTTTTCTACGCCCTGATGGGCCACAACTCTTTCAAGACGCCTGCAAATCTTGAAAGTAATACGAAATGGGTTGTAAATATAAAAAAAATGACAAATTGGCAATTACTTTATAATTTCTGAATTTTTCACATTTTCAGATTCCTATTCCACCGGCATTAACCTAATTTAAATATATCTTCAAAGTACTTTAAATCTGACTCGACATTTCGGTATTAAAAATAGTTTGGAACCCACAGAAATATGCAAAATTGGCCCAGGCCAACCAAACAAAACGACTGCAATAAATTGCATAAGAAGTTGTAATGAGCTATATATAAATTATTAAAAAAAGAGGGAGTGGTCGGACTTGTGGGCCTGTTAAGTTGACGCGTATGCAAGATTTTTTTTAGTTATTATATACATCAACAAAGGATTATACCAGACGTAACCGTTGGATGTCAATCCAACGGCCATCATGTTTCTTCAATCTCTGATCTTCTTGCTCCAACCGCCAAAGCAGTGCCGGCGGGACCGCCTGCTCCCGCCTCCCGTGGCCGGCTGTGCTGCCGTGCAGCCTCAGCGCCCCCTACTACTCCCACCGCTGGCCAGGGCAACACGCTACGCTCCCCCACCCCCTGTTATTCTGCGGTGATGGCAGCCTCACACCCTTGGCCAGAACCGATGAACCCTCGTACTCCTCTCCGGCGGGTTTCCACTGCAGTCTTCCCGGCTCCATGTCGCCCTTCCTAGGCCTCGCCCGTCGTCCACCGCCGTGGTGCTCTCGGCTTTGGCGTGGTCAATGTGGTCAACGACCGACTACCATCGGAAGAGTATTATACATGAAGAGGTGACAATTTGGGTCCCTGGCAGTACCGCGAGAAGTGCCTCCTTATTACGCAGCATAAAATAATTATTCCTCCACCGACAGCGAGGACCCACCAGACGGGCCACCAGCATTTCGCGACAAATAATTCCCACGACTCTTTGGAACCCACCCAGACGGGCCACCAAGTATTTCTTAAAAAACGTTCCCATTGTCAGCCTCGGACCCACGGGAAGTGCCTCCTTATTACGCACAAAAAAATGAATACCCCCCACTTAGCTGGGACCCACCTTGGTGGGAGGCTGACTTAATGGGCCTACTAAGTTGACTGGGACGGTGGCCTTTGTCAACTTTAGTCAATATATGAACGGTTCTAGTTCCAGTGACCGTACGATGTCCATCCAATGGCCGTAGTATTTCTTCAACCTCTGGTCTTCTTGCTCCAGACGCCTAAAGCAGGGCCTGTCGTGCCGCATGCTCCTGCCTCCCCTGGCCGGCTGTGATGCCGCGGAGGCCTCACCGCCCCCTACAACTCCCACCACTGGCCAGGCCATCCCTCTACTCACCGACATCCCCTGTTATTCTACGGCGACGGCAGCCTCACACCGCAGCCGAACCAGTGAACCCTCATACTCGTCTATGGATGGGCATCCACTGCCGCGTCTTCCCTGGCTCCGCCTCGTGCCCTTCCTAGTCCTCGTCATCGTCCACCGCTGCGTGCTCGTACGGCCGTGGTCAACGTGGTCAAGGAACGACTTCCATCGAACATGGACTTTACGTGGAGAGGCTGACAGCTGGGTCCACGGCCGCAGCAAGGAAGTGCCTCCTTATTACGCGGAAAATAATGATTCCTTGATACGTCTCCATCGTATCTATAATTTTTCATTGTTCCATGCCAATATTCTACAACTTTCATATACTTTTGGCAATGTTTTATAATATTTTTGGGACTAACATATTGATCCAGTGCCCAGTGCCAGTTCCTGGTTGTTGCATGTTTTATGTTTCGCAGAAACCCAATATCAAACGGAGTCCAAATGGGATAAAAATGGACGGAGAATTATTTTGGAATATGTGTGATTGTTGGGAGGAAGAATCAACGCGAGACGGTGCCTGAGGTGGCCACGAGGATGGCCCACGCCACCACTCCAGGTGGGCGCCCCCCTCCCTCGTGGGCCCCTCGTAAGGCGGTTGATGCTCTAATTTGGCCGCAAGAAAGCTAATTTTTGGAAAAAGATCTGGGTGAAAGTTTCAACCCAATCGGAGTTACGGATCTCCGGATATAAAAGAAACGGTGAAAGGGAACGATCTGGGAACGCAGAAACAGAGAGAGACAGAGAGATAGATCCAATCTCGGAGGGGCGAGCAATCTCGGAGGGGCTCTCGCCCCTCCCATGCCATGGGAGCCATGGGAGCCAAGGTCAAGGAAGAAGAAGAAGAAGGGGGGCTCTCTCCCCTTGCTTCGATGGGCGCCGGAGCGTTGTCGGGGCCATCATCATCACCATGATCTACACCAACAACTTCACCGCCTTCATCACCAGCTCTTCCCTCCTCTATGCAGCGGTGTAACCCCTCTTTACCGCTGTAATCTCTACTTAAACATGGTGCTCAACGCTATATATTATTTCCCAATGATGTATGGCTATCCTATGATGTTTGAGTAGATCCGTTTTGTCCTATGGGTTAATTGATGATCGTGATTGGTTTGAGTTGCATGTTTTATTATTGGTGATGTACTATTTTACCCTCCGTGTTGCGCAAGCATGAGGGATCCCCGCTGTAGGGTTTGCAATATGTTCATGATTTGCTTATGGTGGGTGGCGTGAGTGACAGAAGCACATACCCGAGTAAGTAGGTTGTTCGCGTATGGGATAAAGGGACTTGATACTTTAATGCTATGGTTGGGTTTTACCTTAATGATCTTTAGTAGTCATGGATGCTTGCTAGAGTTCCAATCATGAGTGCATATGATCCAAGAAGAGAAAGTATGTTAGCTTATGCCTCTCCCTCAAATAAAATTGCAATAGTGATTACCGGTCTAGTTATCGATTGCCTAGGGAAAAATAACTTTGTCGTGACGAAAAGCTCTCTACTAATATTTACTTTATTGCTTCTTTACCTAAACAGCCCCTAGTTTATATTTACGTGTTCTTTATTATATTCCAAACCTATCCAATAACACCTACAAAGTACTTCTAGTTTCATACTTGTTCTAGGTAAGGCGAACACTAAGCATGCGTAGAGTCGTATCAGTGGCAGATAGGACTTACTTTAGCTCCTCGTTGGGTTCGACACTCTTACTGATTGAAAGAGGCTACAATTATCCCCTACACTTGTAGGTTATCAAGACCTTTTTCTGGCGCCGTTGCCAGGGGGTCATAGCGTGGGGTGAATGTTCTCGTGTGTGCTTGTTTGCTTTATCACTAAGTAATTTTTATTTGATGTTCTAAGTTGTTCTCTATCTTTAGCTATGGGTAGGAAACGCAAAATACCAAAAAAATTAGTTGTACCTACTGAACCAATGGTTGAAGAACCACTCAAAATCTATCACACTCCTCAAGCTTTTGACTTGGATCATCTTCGATCCCTTTGTGCTCGTCTTGAAACACCAACTAGCTTAGTTGAGGGCAAATCTTTAGATGTGCATGCTTGTTATGCGTGACAATCAGATATCTGAAAAAGGGAAACTTTTCTTTGGATCAAATTCATCGTTTGCAATGCTATGCTTGGAATTTATGTGAAATATATGATGTTACTTGTTGTTCGAAAACCCTAAGAAACACCTTCCCACCAATGTGAGTTTAGTGATAATGGAATCATATCTTCATTATGCTAAGGGTGTTTATAATTACTATGATGTTCAACAAATTGAAGAATTTGTTGCTTTTAAGGGTGCTTATGAAATTGCTTCTTTGATTGAAAAGTATGATGCTACTCTCTATAAATCTGAACATTTTGCCATATTTAAATATTGTTATGATAATTATGCTTCTAATGCCTATGTTAAACCATATATTGAGGACTACTCCACTGTCCAAGAAGAGACTAATATTTTGCAGGAGTCTATGGAAGAAGAAATTGATGAAACTGTGAGCTCATTGGATGAAAAGATGATGAGGAGAGCGAAGAACAAAAGGAGGAAGAGTGGATTAGCTACCCGTGCCCACCTTCTAATGAGAGTAACTCTTTAACTCATATATTGTTTAATTTCCCTTCGTGTTTACCGAAGGATGATTGCTATGACGATTGCTATGATCCCTTTAATTCGTTTGAAATATCCCTTTTTGATGATGCTTGCTATGCTTGTGGCCGAGATGCCAATATGAATTATGCTTATGGAGATGAACTTGCTATAGTTCCTTATGTTAAACATGAAATTGTTGCTATTGCACTTACGCATGATAGTCCTATTATCTTTTTGAATTCTCCCGACTACACTATATTGGAGAAGTTTGTGCTTATTAAGGATTATATTGATGGGTTGCCTTTTACTATTGCACATGATAATTTTGATGAATGTAATATGCATGTACTTGCTTCTCCTACTTGCAATTATTATGAGAGAGGAACTATATCTCCACCTCTCTATGTTTCCAATCTGATAGAATTGCAAGAAACTGCTTATACTATGCATTGGTCTTTGCTTGGTGTGCAGGAATTGTTCTTTTATGACATGCTAATGCATAAGAAGAGAGTTAGACTTCGTTGTTGCTTGATATATGTTACTTTGTTCTCTCTAATAAATTAAAAATCATTGTTAATTAAAATTGGCTTTGATATACCTTGGGATCCGGGTGGATCCATTACTTGAGCACCATATGCCTAGCTTAATGGGTTTAAAGAAAGCGTTGCCAGGGAGACAACCCGGAAGTTTTAGAGAGTTGTTTATTTATTTTGTGTGCTTTCATATAGTTTAAAAACAAAAAAATAAAGAGGGGAACCCAAAACTTTTCAAAAAGGAAAGTGAAAGAAAGACAAGCATTGTTGAAGTGGGAGAGCTCCTTGGACTTTGTTCATGCTCACGGAAACTTTGTGAATCTTAATTACAGAAACTTTTCATCAAAAATAATTATCCCCTTGTACAATTCCATTGTATTATAAAAATAATGTGCCAAGGTTTGCCTTTAGGATGTTTATATTGCTTGTTGGTTTGTACGGTGCAGGACAGAAACTTTGGCTGTAGTGCGCGATTTTAAATTTTTTACTGGAACGTCAAACGGTTATGATTATTTATGCACTGTCTTTCTGTACAATTTTTTTATTTTTCCTAATTTTGGTAGAATTTTTGGGGTAACAGAAGTATGGTGGATGTTCAGATTGCTACAGACTGTTCTGTTTTTGACAGATTTTGTTTTTGATGCATAGTTTGCTTGTTTTGATGAAACTATCAATTTATATCAGTGGATTAAGCCATGGAAAAGCTATATTACAGTAGACACAATGCAAAAACAAAATATGAATTGGTTTGCAAGAATACTTAGAGTAGTGATTTGCTTTATTATATTAACGGATCTTACCGAGTTTTCTATTGAAGTTTTGTGTGGATGATGTGTTTGATCAAGGAGGTCTCGATATGAGGAAAAGGAAGAGAGGCAAGAGCTCAAGCTTGGGGATGCCCAAGGCACCCCAAGTAAATATTCAAGGAGACTCAAGCATCTAAGCTTGGGGATGCCCCGGAAGGCATCCCCCTTTCTTCAACAAGTATCGGTATGTTTTCGTATTTGTTTCGTTCATGCGATATGTGCAAGTCTTGGAGCGTCTTTTGCAGTTAGTTTTCACTTTTCTTTTATGCACCATGCTGGTATGAGATAGTCCTTGGTTGGTTTATAGAATGCTCATTGCACTTCACTTAAATCTTTTTAGTATGGCTTTATCGAATGCTTCATGTGTTCACTTATATCATTTGAAGTCTGGATTGCCTGTTTCTCTTCACATAGAAAACCGCCATTTGTAGAATGCTCTTTTGATTCACTTATATTTTTTAGACCATGGGTGAGGGAGTCCCGGATTAGGGGGTGTCCGGATTGCCGGACTACCATCATCGGCCGGACTATCATCGGCGGACTATCATCATCAACCGGACTCCAAGAGTATGAAGATACAAGATTGAAGACTTCACCCCGTGTCGGATGGGACTTTCCTTGGCGTGGAGGGCAAGCTTGGCGATCTGGATATGTAGATCTCCTACCATTGTAACCGACTCTATGTAACCCTAGCCCTCTCCGATGTCTATATAAACTGGGCGGCTTTTAGTCCGTAGGACTACAATCACAACAACCCTTACAATCATACCATAGGCTAGCTTCTAGGGTTTAGCCTCCTTGATCTCGTGGTAGATCCACTCTTGTAAACATCCACAATATCAATATCAATCGAGCAGGACGTAGGGTTTTACCTCCATCAAGAGGGGCCCTAACACTGGGTAAACATCGTGTCCCTTGTCTCCCTATTACCATCCGCCTAGACGCGCGATTCGGGACCCCCTACCGAGATCCGCCGGTTTGACACCGACATTGGTGCTTTCATTGAGAGTTCCTCATGCGGTCACCGATAGGAAGGATGCCTACTCCCGTCTTAAAGGACTTTATTTTCGCCAAAGGAGCCATGGCCTACGTCCAAAATATCCGTCTAGGTGGTTTTCTTATGACCGCCTGTCCGGCCATCGCTTCGACAATGACCTCTCAAGTAATCAAAAGCAATCTTCACGTCAGCTCGGAATTCGCCGACCGGCTGGATCCAATAGAGCTCTCGTCCGTAAACGAGCTCTTGGATCGCATCAACGCCCTGGGAGTCGCTACAGACTACGATCAGATTGGGCTTAAAACCGATCTGAGAGAGATTAACTCTCCCCAGGTCACACACCACGTTGCGGTGGTAGAGGAGCAATGCGCGGCGCTTCTCGTATTGAAAACTAGTCATGTCTGGATCCCCGAACCCCCCATGCCGGATTCCCGTGGAGGGACGGGCTTCGATCAAACACTGAACTTAAAGTCAGGCATCGGACCAGACTCATTGGACAACATCCAAAAATCCAAGCTTCCAAAATTGGAAACTTCTGACCTTCGAGCCTTGAGATGGGTAGGGTTAGGACTTAGTTCCACCCACCCGCCCTAGACATATGCGATCTAACTCTAATTCGGCAAGAGCCACGCCGAGACATTACATCACTCTTTGGGCCAGATTCCTCCACGGTTATGGACAGGATAAAGGACCGGCCGAGAGGAAAACGCATAATCTCGGTCTTCTGCAATAATTGCGGACAAGGGAATCCTAAACGCCATAAGTCGTCATGCGAAATTACACGCTTTCTTGACTTGGTGACCATCGTACAAAAGTACTGTCGATGGAGAGCGCTGGAAAACCGAAAGTAAATTTTGGGATAATCCGGCCCCGAATACATCCTAGTCCGAACCAAATGGTGCATCATCATCAAGCACCTGGGTTGAATACCAAAAACCAAAACCCCTTAAAGGGTAATGGAACCGTCTTGGAGGGCTGGCTAAGCGGACCTGCAAAATTCATAGCACGCAGGCGCCACTCCAACTCATAGCCTTGAGCATGTTGGATACTACGGCAGAGTGGCCAAAAGTGGCGAAGAGCTTCTAGCTTCGGAATCCCAGCCCGGCAACACCGGTCACGGGTGTTAATAGTCTTTGAGACTTTCAGATCAAATAACATCAAAAACGACAACTCATAACCTTGCGAAGTCTACCAAGTAGCAACAATAAATCCATGGAGTGACACGGCTATTACCTTCAATGCCCGTGATTTAACCTAAATTCGAACTGCCCGGGAGCACCGGTAGCATTGGTCCTCGGCCCGATAGTAGGCGGCTTCGTCTTACTAAGGTACTCATGGATGGCGGCAGCGGACTAAACCTCATCTATGAGGAAACCCTCCGAAAAATGGAAATAGGTGGAACCGCATTGAGCGAAAGCGGCACAACCTTTAGAGGAATAATCCCGGTGGGAAGCATGCTGCCTGAGGAAAAATCAGCTGGGCCGTGTAGTGTTCGGCTCGCCACGGACAATTACAGGTCCCGAGGATGTCACATTTCAAGTGGCTCCGTTCAGCAGCGGATATCATGCTTTATTAGGACGAGAGGCATTCACAATTTTTCAAGCTATACCCCATTATGGGTACATGAAGCTTAAAATGCCCGGTCCCAACAGAATCTTCACTCTCGCTAGTGACCCGAACATAGCACTCCGGCGAAAATAAGACAGCCGCACTAGCCCTCGAGGCACTATCCAAAAGCCCTAGCGGTAGAGGAACTCATCAGCGATCGCTCCACGATGAAGCGAGGGGCGATGTGATACTTGATAAAAGATCCAAGTCCACCTCTTTAAAACCGGTGGATGAAATAGTCAAATTCCAAGTCCACCAGCGGACCACCGCAAGACGGCCTCCATCGGGGCACAATTAAACCACGATGTAGGCGCGCACTACGAGAATTTCTACAAGAAAACTCGACATCTTTGCTGGCACCCTTCGGACATGCCAGAATCCCACGTCGGTGGCGAGCAGCATAAATATCCTAAAAGATTCAAGCGATCAAACAGGCTCTTCGATGATTTTCTCCAACCCAAAAGACAGAGCAATGGGAGAGGAGCTAGCCAAACTATTGGAAGCTTTGATTCATCAGAGACATCAAACATCCAGATTGGCTAGCAAATCTGGTAATGGTACCAAAGAAGGACAAATCCTGGCGCCTATGTGTCGATTTCAAAGACCTAAATAAAGCCTGCCCAAAGGATCCCTTCCCTCTCCCCCGCATCGACCAGATCATCGATGCCACTGAAACACGATCCATTGTGCTTCACGGGACGCATACTCGGCTATCATCAAATCAAGATGGCGAAGCGGATCAAGCCGCATAGCGCATTCATTACTCCATATGGACCATTCTTCTTCAACACGGCGCCCTTCAGACTTAAAAAACGCCGTACAAGAACATATCGCCGCATGATTCGGACATGTCCGCTACCCAGATCGGCAAAAGCAGTAGAGGCATACGTAGATGACGTAGTCGTCAAAACTAAACACGCCGAAACTCTAGTAGGCGACTTGAGTCTCACATTCGACAACCTCCCGGAGCATATGACATCAAAATTGAATCCGGGAAAAATGTGTTTTGGCGTGCAATGAGGAAAAGCTGCCGGGCTTCATCCTATTCGGTAGAGGAATTGAAGCAAACCCAGCCAAGATCCGAGCTCTGTCAGCATGGCTAGATATCCCAAAAGACCTCAAGCAAATACAAAAATTGACTGGATGCGTGGCGGCTCTAAGCCGCTTCATCTCCGCCTAGGAGAAAAGGCATTACCCTCTCTATCGCCTCCTTAGGCGCACCGAACACTTCAAGTGGGCCGGATGCTGCCACCGCCGACTCAAAGAAATAAAGGCCATATTGGCAACAAATCCGGTCCTGGCTCGCCAACCTGGGCGAACCAATGTTGTTATACATCGCAGCTACACATCATGTTGTAAGCGGTACTCGTCGTCGAGCGAGAAAATGAAGGGCATAAATTCCCTCTTCAAAAACCAGTATACTACGTATCTCTTTGTGTTAACCCCACAAGTCCCGTTACCGCACTATCAGAAGATAGCATACGCGGTGTTCATGGCATCCCGGAAGCTCCGATACTACTTTCAAGAGTGTTCGATAACAGTGGCCTCTGAAGTACCACTTAACGACATTATAAACAACCGCGATGCGACGGGCAGGATTGCAAAATGGGCCATTGAGCTCTTACCATTTGATATATCTTACAAACCTGGGCGAGCTATAAAGTCACAAGTATTGGCTGACTTTGTTGCCGAAAGGACCGAAGCCGAACTCCCTAAAGAATACGGCGCATACTCCAATTGGATTATGCACTTGACGGCTCCAAAATGTTAGCCGGATTGGGGCTGGCGTCGTATTGGCGTCCCCGGCCGAGACACAGTCCAATACGTGCCAGATAATGTACACGGACTCCAACAACGCAGCGAATCTGAGGCCCTTTTACATGGTCTCCGGATGGCAATCTCCATGGGCATTCAACGCCTAGAGGTGCGCGAAGATTCAAACCTCGCAATATCCCAAATAAACGGAGACTTTGGCCAAAAGATCCGAAAATGGCAGCATATCGCAACGCTGTCCTCAAAATGTCAGCCCGGTTCGAAGGACTTGAATTCCATCACGTCACCCGGATAATAACCAAGCGGTCGACGTCTTGGCACGATTGGCGTAAACGCGACGCTGTCCCTCTAATATCTTTCCCAGCGGCTCTTCAAGCCATCCGTATTATGGGAAGAGGAGTCCGGAACTAACAAACCGGAACAAGCCGCACCAACCGCGATTCAGCCGATGACATAACACCTTCCGCCCGACATAATGGCGTAATGGTGCCCGTGGACAGAACCATTCCTCGCCTACTTGCTTAGGCAGGAGCTTCCCAAGACCAAAATGAGGCCCGCAGCATTGTCCGCGATCTAAAGCCTACAAGGTCTATGAGGGAGAACTTTATAAGAAAAGTACAACCGAGTCCTTCAAAGGTGTATCTCCGAAGTGGAAGGCGGAACCTCCTGGCTGAAATTCATGCCGGACTAGGCGGACACCACGCCGCAGCCCGGCCCTTGTAGGAAAGGCATTCCATACAGGATTTTCTTGGGCCGACGGCCCGAAAGCGGATGCAGGACCTAGTCCAAAGATGCGTCGGTTGTCGCCTCTTTGCTAATCGAGCCATATGCCACCCACCGCCCTCAAAACTATATCCATTACACAGCCGTCATGTCCGGGGCTTGACATGGTTGGACCACTTAAAGGGGAACCCACAAGCAAAGGTACCTATTGGTCATGGTGGATAAATTCACCAAATAGATAGAGGCCAAGCCGGTTAAAGCGGCAGTCCGGACCAGTGATAGACTTTATATCCGGGGTAGTACACCGTTATGGTGTCCCCCAAAGCATCATCACCGATAACGGCACGAACTTCACCGCCCGATGAGGTTAAATCATGGTGCAAAATATGGGCATCAAGCTCGATTACGCTTCAGTCTATCATCCTCAAACCAACGGTCAAGTGGAGCGAGCAAATGGTCTAATAATGAGCGGCATCAAACCCAGACTAGTGCGGTCCCTTACGAAATCTGACACGCACTGGGTAGAGGAGCTTCGACTCCGTGCTCTACGGGGCTGCGGACAATGCCTAACCGTACTACCGGATTCACACCATTTTTTATGGTATACGGTGCGAAGCAGTTTTGCCTGCGACATCATTCATGACTCACCTCGAGTGCGCACGTACGAAGAAAGAGAAACCGAGTTGGATCGGCAGGACAGCTTGGACACATTGGAGGAAGAGCGCGACGTCGTCAAGGCTCGTTCCGCATTCTATCAGCAACAGGCTCGAAGATATCAAAGCAGAGAAGTACGGGCCAAGACTTACAACGTTGGCGAACTGGTTCTCGCACGGACAAGAAAAGGACAAGCTCAAGCCCAAATGGGAAGGCCCCTTCATCATCGATCAAGTCGACCCGGCGGAGCGTCTGCCTAAATGCATCGGATAACCGACTCGAGCCGAACCCATGGAACGCAGCCCGCCTCCGACGATTCTATGCCTAGCGCCGGACTAAGAGTTCGTCCCTTTCCCCCGTCCAAAATTTTTTTTTACTTCAACTGCCTTTTGTTTATCTTTTTCTTCTCAACCCTATTCATCCAAGCCTTAAAGGGCTTCACCTACGCAACGTTCGCGCGCAATTGATGTGCTACCCGCACTCATTATACCTGGGGTCTTCTTTACGGAAGCTTAATTATACGGCTTCATGCCCGGCACATGTGTCAAGCCTCCACATGTACCTTTTATTCACCATTATATGCATCGATATGACTTAAGTTTTGGCCAAGCTGGGTTGCACGGCTCCTGTGCTTACCCCTACGTTCCCGATTGTTCGGCTAGGAGGTAAAGGAGCACCTTTACATTGCGATTATTCTTTGCCCGGGTCAGCCCGGATGTGTACCTCAGACTGGGTGAAGCCGAAGCTAAGCGTTCTTAAGGGAATATTCGGTCGGTGACTTAAAAGATGATTTTTATCCACTTATTTATCTGCCCCGGATGTTTTTACTGCTTTTTTCGCAGTCCGGACATGCACTTTAGGGCATGCCACCCCCAAGCGGAAAGGAACCCATAACGGAACTATTCTCCTGGAAGATGTTTCTTACTAACCATGTAATATAACATAACTAGTTGGGCACTTGTCCGATAAAGCACCGATGACCCCTACGCCTGGTCTCCATGCATACCCGGTTGTTTCATAACCGAGAAGGTATTCGGACACACTCCGGACTATAGGGTCCCGAGGTCGGGCGAAAAGGTCGGCAAAGACAAGCGATCTACAATCCGGCTAGAAGGCATTTCGTATGTCATTTTATAATACATTGTCAAATCGGTGATTGTATTCTTCCTCAATCCCGTCTAACAGGTTGTCTAATTCACGATCTGTTGGGAAAATTTCATGACCAACTCCACTTGGCCGTATACTAAACTCACAGGATCTCCTTCCCATCGGGCCCCACAGTCCGACTTGACCATGTGGTTGGGATCGCCTTCTTGTACAGCGTCTTCACCATGGCCGGGCCTCCTGGCACCTTGGCGGCAGTCGAAATCTTCCATACATGGAAGCGCCGCACTCCTGCAGCTTCTCCATAAGCTCCCCAAGACCCTCGGGTATGGAGAAGGCTGGCCATAATGCTGGATAGCGCCGCTCATAGCCTGCCGAACTCGTTCGATCGGTTGCAACAATTTGGGAAGTTGATCACCCGTTGTTACGGGAATCTCCTCCGCAGGGCGACCTGTGAGCATACCTACAGATATACTCTGTGAAATTGACTTCCTCGCCGATCTCTTCTTTTCAAATGAGTTCGCTCAAGCACTTACTATATATGCCGTGACGAAGCTGTTGATTCTCCTTAACAGCCCGGACAGCTCGGCCCGAACGCTTTCAGCTCTTCTCCAAGCTGGGCATGGGCATCCCGAGCTTGTTCCTTTCATGATGCACCTTATGCAGCACCCTCTCGCCGGCCTTTAGTTGGCGCGAAGTTCTTGCCTGTCCGGATCTTGTCCGGCAGCACACCAATGTCGTTTTTAGACTTGCGCATACGGCAATAGCGCTACTTATCTTTCTAAAATAATGCGTTACCAGGAGAGGTCCTTGCATTTCCTCCTGCACCAGAAAATGCGGCCTCAAGTTGGGCCTTGCACTCTTGCAACTCCTGAGACAGTCGGGTATTCTTCTCGGTAAGATCCTACATTTCATATGATCCTTAAATCAGTTAATATAACTACTTTAAGTCTCGGGGGCTACTGGCATATATAACTATTAAATTCTCTTACCACGTATGTCTTTTACATACTGCTCAAGTAGCTCTGGTAAAACTATCTTGAGCGGCACGAAGGTGCTGCGTCCCCGTGTTAAAGGCATTCAGCGCCTCGGGAGAAGCACGCGTCACGAAATACTGTCGGCGCGCCTGTGATTCAGGGCACTCTCCACCTCGGACTTGGTGGCGGACGGTCTTCGGCATCCTCCGTCGGAGGAACGTCGGCTCGCGCCTTGCGCTAGCCTCCCCCTCGACCAGGTCGGGAGCGGTACCGTAGAGGTTGGATTGACAACTTCCACGCCCGCAGTCCGGCGGACACTTTTTCCCTATAAAAGTCATGAGCACTCAAACGCTTCCTAGGAACGCGTTGCTCTAAAGATAATGAATTGTGAGCTACACCTTTGCGGCGGCGTTTGATCCGGCGCCCGCGCTCCTCTTCCGCCTACCGGTCCGAAGGCCGCCCTTGTTGGTCAGCCATCGCGAGCTCGGCTTCTCGCCCCTAGGGCGCCTCCTGCAGTGCCATCATATACGGTGGTGAGAAATAAGCAAGGAAGGAATAGCGGTGTCAGGCTTCGCCCGCAATCACACAGGAAGCCGGATATAGTCCGTGATTGTCGGCCGTGATGGCGACTAAAGCATTGTCCTTTCTGAGCTTGTGGAACAGCCCGTCGATTAGCTCCACCTTTATGTCCGGATCCTCTTCGGAGGCCGGATCCCGGGATCTCTCTGGATCCTCAGGCTGCGGAGCCGGACTCAGCATTCCCTCCACAGTCCGGCGCAGTTCCTGCGTCGAAAGAAGAACACAATGTAAGAAACTTAAGTTTCGAAAGGCACGGGTCGGACACGCTGAGTGTTCACTTACCCAAGGCCGGGGATTGTTCATGGAAAACCCATTTAACGGGTTCGTCCGAAGGAAATCCTCCTTCTCCCCTTATACGGGCGGACAAGATCGTCACCAGATCTTGGCCGATTCCGCCCTTATGCGGCCATGACGGGTGGCATCGTCCTCCCGTTGAAATCCCACATGGGTGGCCCTGTATTGTAGTGGCTGCACCCCACAGAATGCATGTTGCCATGACTCCAATCATGGTCAACCGGGCATGGGCCAAGAACCTTATTCGCCCATCGATAATGGGCGCTCTTGTCTTCCTCCTCGATTCGGGGCTCATGGACGCCAACTAAGGCGTTTCTTGAGGAGCATTGCTGAACTCCGGAGGCCGATCCGAGCAGGGTCCGCGGCGGGCGTCTTCTATATAAAACCATTCCGAAGGCCAGTCTTGAGCGCCTTCTTAGGGGTTCCCGGGATGGATATTCGGTCCGGCAATGCGCCATATTTGGCGCCGCCCAGTTGATATATGGACCCCTCGTGAGAGCGGGTACAAGGCAAAACAACCTCTTCCACAGCGTGAAGTGGGGCTCGATGCCCAGGAAAAGCTCGCAAAGAGCTACGTAACCCGCAATATGCAGGATTGAGGCGGGCGTGAGGTGATGAAGGTGGAGTCCGTAGAACTCCAGGAGCCCATGAGGAGGAATGGATGTACACGAAATCAGCCCCTTATCGAGATAGGGGACGAAGCATACCCGCTCCCCTTTGTTGGGATTAGGGGTAACCTCCGCTTGCTTCCCACCTTTGTAGGTGGTAAGCCCGCTCGAACCGGAACCATGAAGGCGGAGGAGATATCCCCCATTTGGAGCTTCACCAGCTCGTTGGGCGAAGCAGAGCATCTCCTCCAATCTCTCTCGGCAAAAGGGCGGGGCGAGCGAGAAGAGGAGCCGCGTTGACGGTCCATGATGGAATGGATTCTTGGTCGAAAGCGCTCGATGAGTATTTGCGAGAGGAAGATGGTGATTTGGATCTGGATTCTTGCCTCCCTTATAGGCAGATTGTTCGCACAACTAGGGGTAAAACATAAAAGACACCCTTGCCTTTCACATTACGCACGACGCGTGGAAGAAGGCCATTATTAGGCGTGGAAGCCAAGACGCGCAACATTGATGAGGAAGCTGACACCTTTGTTCGGCGGTACATGGGAGTTAAAGGAGAACCCGCCTTGCAACGCCCGAAGACTACTACGCATGTGGACTTATCGTCATTGAAGCCTGGTTCGGGAGCTCTTGAGGAGTCCCGGATTAGGGGTGTCCGGATTGCGGACTACCATCATCGGCCGCACTATCATCGGCGGACTATCATCATCAACCGGACTCCAAGACTATGAAGATAGAAGATTGAAGACTTCACCCGTGTCCGGATGGGACTTTCCTTGGCGTGGAGGGCAAGCTTGGCGATCTGGATACGTAGATCTCCTACCATTGTAACCGACTCTATGTAACCCTAGCCCTCTCCTGTCTATATAAACTGGGCGGCTTTAGTCCGTAGGACTACAATCACAACAACCCTTACAATCATACCATAGGCTAGCTTCTAGGGTTTAGCCTCCTTGATCTCGTGGTAGATCCACTCTTGTAAACATCCACAATATCAATATCAATCGATCAGGACGTAGGGTTTTACCTCCATCAAGAGGGCCCGAACCTGGGTAAACATCGTGTCCCTTGTCTCCTGTTACCATCCGCCTAGACGCACAGTTTGGGACCCCCTACCCGAGATTTGCCGGTTTTGACACCGACAATGGGCATATATTTTGTAGAAAGAATTAAATTCTCTTGCTTCACTTATATCTATTTAGAAAGACGACAGGAATTGGTCATTCATGGTTAGTCATAAAATCCTACATAAACTTGTAGATCGCTGAATATGATATGTTTGATTCCTTGCTATAGTTTTGCGATATAAAGGTGGTGATATTAGAGTCATGCTAGTGGGTGATTGTGGATTAGTAGAAATACTTGTGTTGAGGTTTGTGATTCCCGAAGCATGCACGTATGGTGAACCGCTTTGTGATGAAGTTGGAGCACAATTTTATTTATTGATTGTCTTCCTTATGAGTGGCGGTCGGGGACGAGCGGTGGTCTTTTCCTACCAATCTATCCCCCTAGGAGCATGCGCGTAGTACTTTGTTTTCAATGGCTTGTATTTTTTTGCAATAAGTATATGAGTTCTTTATGACTAATGTAGAGTCCATGGATTATACACACTCTCACCCTTCCATCATTGCTAGCCTCTTCGGTACCGTGCATTGCCCTTTATCACCTCGAGAGTTGGTGCAAACTTCGTCGGTGCATTCAAACCCCGTGATACGATATGTTCTATCACACATAAGCCTCCTTATATCTTCCTCAAAACAGCCACCATACCTACCTATCATGGCATTTCCATAGCCATTCCGAGATATATTGCCATGCAACTTCCATCATCATCATATACATGACTTGAGCATTCATTGGCATATTGCTTTGCATGATCGTAAGATAGCTAGCATGATGTTTTCATGGCTTCTCCATTTTTGATGTCATTGCTTTCACGCTAGATCATTGCACATCCCGGTACATCACGGAGGCATTCATATAGAGTCATATCTTTGTTCTAGATATCGAGTTGTAATATTGAGTTGTAAGTAAATAAAAGTGTGATGATCATCATTATTAGAGCATTGCCTCGGTGAGGAAAGGATGATGGAGACTATGATTCCCCCACAAGTCGGGATGAGACTCCGGACTTTATGAAAAATAAAAGAGGCCAAAGAAGCCCAAACAAAAAAGAGGCCAAAGAAGCCCACCCAAAAAAATATATAAAAAATAAAAAAATAAAAAAATGAGAGAAAAAGAGAGAAGGGGCAATGTTACTATCCTTTTACCACACGTGTGCTTTAGAGTAGCACCATGTTCTTCATATAGAGAGTCTCCTATATTAACACTTCCATATACTAGTGGGAATTTTCATTATAGAACTTGGCTTGTATATTCCGATGATGGGCTTCCTCAAAATGCCCTAGGTCTTCGTTAGCAAGCAAGTTGGATGCACACCCACTTAGTTTATTTTGTTGAGCTTTCATACACTTATAGCTCTAGTGCATCCGTTGCATGGCAATCCCTACTCTTCGCATTGACATCAATTGATGGGCATCTCCATAGCCCGTTGATTAGCCACGTCGATGTGAGACTTTCTCCCTTTTTGTCTTCTCCACATAACATCCACCATCATATTCTATTCCACCTATAGTGCTATATCCATGGCTCACGCTCATGTATTGCGTGAAAGTTGAAAAAGTTTGAGATTACTAAAGTATGAAACAATTGCTTGGCTTGTCATCGGGGTTGTGCATGATTAAATACTTTGTGTGATGAAGATAGAGCAACAGCCAGACTATATGATTTTGTAGGGATAACTTTCTTTGGCCATGTTGTTTTGAAAAGACATGATTGCTTTATTAGTATGCTCGAAATATTATCGTTTCTATGTCAAATGATAGACTATTGCTTTGAATCACTCATGTCTTAATATTTATGCCATGATTAGAAATATGATCAAGATAATGCTAGGTAGCATTCCACATCAAAAATTATTATTTTTTTATCATTTACCTACTCGAGGATGAGCAGGAATTACGCTTGGGGATGCTGATACGTCTCCGTCGTATCTATAAT
This sequence comes from Aegilops bicornis, assembly GCA_021605145.1. NCBI lineage: Eukaryota > Viridiplantae > Streptophyta > Magnoliopsida > Poales > Poaceae > Aegilops > Aegilops bicornis. The sequence goes on from JAHIAL010000011.1 coordinate 4,019,092, forward strand.
TTTTTATTGTTCCATGCCAATATTCTACAACTTTCAATACTTTTGGTAATTTTTTATACTATTTTTGGGACTAACATATTGATCCGAAGGCTTGATGCAGTTCTGTTTGTTGCATGTTTTATGTTTTGCGAAACCCAATATCAAACGGAGTCCAAACGGGATAAAAACGGATGGAGAATTATTTTGGAATGTTTGTGATTTTTGGGAGCAAGAATCAACGCGAGACGGTGCCCGAGGTGGCCATGAGGGTGGCCCACACCACCACTCCAGGTGGGCGCGCCCCCACCCTCGTGGGCCCCTCGTAAGGCGGTTGATGCTCTACTTTGGCCGCAAGAAAGCTATTTTTTGTAAAAAGATCTGGGCAAAAGTTTCAACCCAATCGGAGTTACGGATCTCCGGATATAAAAGAAATGGTGAAAGGAAATGATCTGGGAACGCAGAAACGGAGAGAGACAGAGAGATAGATCCAATCTCGGAGGGGCTCTCGCCCCTCCCATGCCATGGGAGCCAAGGACCAGAGGGGAAACTCTTCTCACATCTAGGGAGAAGGTCAAGGGAGAAGAAGGAGAAGGGGGGCCCTCTCCCCCTTGCTTCCGGTGGCGCCGGAACGCTGCCGGGGGCCATCATCATCACCGCGATCTACACCAACAACTTCACCGCCTTCATCACCAACTCTTCCCTCCTCTATGCAGCGGTGTAACCCCTCTTTTACCCGTTGTAATCTCTACTTAAACATGGTGCTCAATGCTATATATTATTTCCTAATGATGTATGGCTATCCTATGATGTTTGAGTAGATCCGTTTTGTCCTATGGGTTAATTGATGATCGTGATTGGTTTGAGTTGCATGTTTTATTATTGGTGTTGTCCTATTGTGCCCTCCGTGTCGTGCAAGCGTGAGGGATCCCCGATGTAGGGTTTGCAATATGTTCATGATTTGCTTATGGTGGGTGGCGTGAGTGACGTACACGCACCGAGTAAGTAGGTTGTTTGCGTATGGGATAAAGGGTACTTGATACTTTAATGCTATGGTTGGGTTTTACTTTAATGATATTTAGTAGTTGCGGATGCTTGCTAGAGTTCCAATCATAAGTGCATATGATCCAAGAAGAGAAAGTATGTTAGCTTATGCCTCTCCCTCAAATAAAATTGCGATAGTGATTACCGGTCTAGTTATCGATTGCCTAGGGAAAAATAACTTTCTCGTGACGAAAAGCTCTCTACTAATATTTACTTTATTGCTTCTTTAAAACAGCCCCTAGTTTATATTTATTTTTTCTTTATTATCTTACAAACCTATCCAACAACACCTACAAAGTACTTCTAGTTTCATACTTGTTCTAGGTAAGGCGAACACTAAGCGTGCGTAGAGTGAGAGTCGATTGGCGGAATGGGACTTGAGAGAATATTTGTTATACCTTTAGCTCCTCATTGAGTTCGACACTCTTACTTATCGAAAGATGCTACAATTATCCCCTACACTTGTGGGTTATCATTCATCCACCTGACAGCAGGGACCCACCGGACGGGCCACCATATTTCACGAAATAAACGTTTCCCCCCATTGCCGGACCCACCGGCTACATCTTGAGCAGCGAGGAAGTGCGTCCGCAAAAAAAAGGTCGCCCCGGACCCGGGACCCATGACTACATCTTCGCATACGCAAGGAAGTGCACAGCGTCGGGACCCACCTGGTTGAAGAGTACATAGCATTGTCATTACGGTCGCGACGTGTATGTACATCTTGGTGGATGTAGAGACACGCATGCGTGTAAATAGTAGAGGCGGCGCACGTAGCATGTACCGTGCGTCTGGTGACCCACTGTGCAAGAAAGAAAATATGGCCAGGGCTCTTGTACATGGCTAGGTCGGAACGGAGAAACAACTTCATTGTCGTGTTCATGGGGAGCCAACCGGCTGGGTCGGAACGGAATGCGTCGTCGTGTTCATCGGGAGGACTTGGACGGAACAGCCAATGGAAATGAGGTCAGCGTCTGCGCGAGAATGGAGAAAGCGGCCTTGTGTTCGACCGCCACGTTCAAAAGCGAGATCCTGTTCATCGGGAGGGTCCGCGTACCGCAAAAGCGGAGGAAGCGGACTTGTGTTGGACCTCCTACGGTCAACGGGGTCCTATTAATCGGGAGGGTGTGGCATACCGCCAAAGCAGACGATCTGGAGACTTGTGTTGGAACGCTTCTGATCGAAATGGGGTCCCTGTTCGCCAGGAGGGGTGTGGCGTACCGCAAAATGGGACTCCACGGGATACTGTTCACCTCCACCGTCGAGCTCCTCCAGCCTCCACGGGCTACTGTTCATCCACCGTCGACCTCCTCCAGCCTCCGCGGGCTCCTGTTCATCCAGCCTCCACCGTGCGCTACTCCACCAGCTACTATTCAACCACCCGTCTGCACGGGCTCATGTTCAACCACCCCTCCATGGGCTACTTTTCATCCACCCCTCCACCATCTACTATTCATCCAGCCCTCCACGGGATCCTGTTCATCCATCCACAACCGGCTCGATCGATCGGGGTCCTGTTCATCCATAGGCAGCGCGACAGGGTCCTGTTCATCCACCCCCACCGCTCACTGTTCATCCAAACCCCCCGCAACGCGAACTGTTCATCCAAACCCCCCTGCAACACTCACTATTCATCCAGAGGCAGCATCGATCGGCTTCAGTTAGCAGCAGTAGCGAAGGAATCACTCGATCCCTCGGGTTCATTAACGTGTAGCCTGCAGTGCAATCGCTCAGGTTCAGTTAGAGCCCAACGCCGTGCTCGGGTTCAGTTAGAGCCAACACGTCGCACACACGCGGGTACATGTATACGAGAAAAGCAGCGCATCGCTCGCCCCGACATCCCACCGTAGCAAACAGCTTCGCCGAAATTTTTCCTCGCCCTCGCTTCTACCACGGTTTTTTCCGTCATGGGCCAGCCCAAAGAATGTCATGCAGCTGCGTCTCCGGCCCGCCTAGGACGAAAAGCTCATTTTCTGTCATGATTTTTTGTCATAGAAGTAGGAGCCCAAAACATCTATGATGATATTAGGTTTTGTCACGATTATCGTCATAGAAGAGTCATAAGTATGACAGAAAAAAATTTCATTCGGCCCAAAATGTCACGGATGTGCCTTTTTTTTGTAGTGTTTTCCTTGAAGAGGAAAGGGTGATGCAGAAAAGTACCGTAAGTATTTCCCTCAGTTTTTGAGAACCAAGGTATCAATCCAGAAGGAGGCTCCTCAAAAGTCCCACGCACCTACACAAACAAACAACAACTTCGCAACCAACGCAATAAAGGGTTGTCAATCCCTTCACGGCCACTTCTTGAAAGTGAGATCTGATAGAGATAATATGATAAGATAAATATATTTTTGGTATTTTATGATATGGAATGGAAAAGTAAAGATGCAAATAAAAGTAGATGGTAAACTTATATGATAAGAGATAGACCCGGGGGCCATAGGTTTCACTAGTGTCTTCTCTCAAGATAGCATAAGTATTACGGTGGGTGAACAAATTACTGTCGAGAAATTGATAGAAAAGCGAATAATTATGAGATTATTTAGGCATGATCATGTATATAGGCATCACGTCCGTGACAAGTAGACCGACTCTTTGCATCTACTACTATTGCACCACACATCGACCGCTATCCGGCATGCATCTAGAGTATTAAGTTCATAAAGAACAGAGTAGCAGCATTAAGAAAGATGACATGATGTAGAGGGATAAACTCATGCAATATGATATAAACCCCATCTTTTTATCCTCGATGGCAACAATACAATACGTGCCTTGCTGCCCCTAACATTGTCAATGGGAAAAGGACACATAAGATTGAACCCAAAGCTAAGCACTTCTCCCATTGCAAGAAAGATCAATCTAGTAGGCCAAACCAAACTGATAATTTGAAGAGACTTGCAAAGATAACTTAATCACACATAAAAAGAATTCAGAGGAGATTCAAATATTTCTCACGCAGATAAACTTTATCATAAACCCACAATTCATCGGATCTCGACAAACACACCGCATAAAAGAGTTACATGAATAGATCTCCAAGAAGATCGAGGAGAACTTTGTATTGAGATTCAAAGAGAGAGAAGAAGCCATCTAGCTAATAACTATGGACCCGAAGGTCTGTGGTAAACTACTCACAACTCATCGGAAGGGCCTTGGAGATGATGTAGAGGCCCTCCGTGGTCGATTCCCCCTCCGGTGGAGCGCCGGCGAAGGCTCCAAGATGGGATCTCGCGGATACAGAAGGTTACGGCGGTGGAAATAGTTTTTCGTCGTGCTCCCGGATGTTTTCGGGGTCCGTGGATATATATAGGAGGAAGAAGTAGGTCGGTGGATGCTCGAGGGGCCCACGAGGGTGGGGGGCACGCCCACACATGAGGGTCTTGGCGTCAGGCGACCTCGTAACCGCCTCATGTTCTTGACTTCCACTCCAAGTCCTCTGGATTGCGTTTTTTCCAAAAAGATCACTCCCAAAGGTTTCATTCCGTTTGGACTCCGTTTGATAGTCTTTCTTCCAAACACAAAAATAGGAAAAAAAACAGCAATTCGGGCTGGGCCTCCGGTTTGTAGGTTAGTCCCAAAAATGATATAAAAGTGTAGATTAAAGCCCATAAACATCCAAAACGGGTAATATAATAGCATGGAACAATCAAAAATTATAGATAAGTTGGAGACGTATCAAGCATCCCCAAGCTTAATTCCTGCTCGTCCTCGAGTAGGTAAATGCTAAAAACAGAATTTTTTATGTGGAATGCTACATAGCATAATTCTCCATGTAATTTTCTTTATTGTGGCATGATTTTTCAGATCCAAATGATTCAAGATAAAAGCTTAGAAAACATAAAGATAGTAATACTTGAAGTGTACTAACAAATAATCATGTCTTACCAGCCAAGCAATTGGTTCATACTTTTAACGCGCTTCAGCTTTTTCAACTCTTACGCAATACATGACCGCAAGCCATGGACATAGCACTATATGGGGTATATGGTGGTTGTGAAGACAAAAAGGGAGAAGATAGTCTCACATCAACTAGGCATATCAACGGGCCATGGAGATGCCCATTAATAGATATCAATGTGAGTGAGTAGGGATTGCCATGCAACGGATGCACTAGAGCTATAAATATATGTAAGGTCAACAAAAGAAACTAAGTGGGTGTGCATCCAACTTGCTTGCTCATGCAGACCTAGGGCATTTTGAGGAAGCCCGTCATTGGAATATACAAGCCAAGTTCTATAATGAAAAATTCCCACTAGTATATGAAACTGACAACATAGGAGACTCTCTATCATGAAGATCATGGTGCTACTTTGAAGCACAAGTGTGGAAAAGAAATAGTAGCATTGTCCCTTCTCTCATTTTCTCTCATTTTTTGGTGTGCTCTTTGGCCTCTCTTTTTTATTTGGTGGGCTCTTTGGCCTCTTTTTTTTTATTTGGTGTCCGAAGTCTCATCCCGACTTGTGGGGGAATCATAGTCTCCATCATCCTTTCCTCACTTGGGACATGCTCTAATAATGAAGATCTTCACACTTATTGATTTACAACTCAAGAATTACAACTCAATACTTAGAACAAAATATGACTCTATGTATATGCCCCCGGCGGTGTACCGGGATATGCAATGAATCAAGAGTGGCATGTATGAAAAATTATGAAGGTGGCCTTGCCACAGATACGATGTCAACTACATGATCATGCAAAGAGCAATATGACAATGATGGAGCGTGTCATAATAAACGGAACGGTGGAGAGTTGCATGGCAATATATCTTGGAATGGCTATGGAAATGCCATAATAGGTAGGTATGGTGGTTGTTTTGAGGAAGGTAAATAATGGGTGCATGATACCGGCGAAGGTTGCGCGGCATAATAAAGGCTAGCAAAGTGGAAGGGTGAGTGTGCGTATGTCCATGGCCTCACATTAGTCATAAAGAACTCATATACTTATTGCAAAAGTCTACTTGCCCTCGAAGCAAAGTACTACTACGCATGCTCCTAGGGGAAGGGTTGGTAGGAGTTAACCATCGCGCTATCCCAACCTCCACTCATACGGAAGACAATTAAAAGAGCACCCCATGCAACAAATTTGTCACACAACTTTTACCATACGTGCATTCTACGGGACTTGCCAACTTCAACACAAGTATTTCTCAATTTCATAATTATCCAACTAGCATCACTCTAACATTAACACCTTTACATCTCAAAACAATTATCAAGGATCAAATTTATCCTAGTGTTCTATGCACTTTCTATGATAGTTTTTATTATACCCAACTTGGATGCTCATCATTCTTGGACCAAATTTATAACCATAGCAAATACCATGCTGTTCTAAAAGACTCTCAAAATAACAGAAGTGAAGCATGAGATATCAACAATTTCTTCAAAATTAAGCCACCGCCGTGCTCTAGAAAATATAAGTGAAGCACATAGAGCAAAACTCTCTAGATCAAAAGATATAAGTGAAGCACATAGAGTATTCTAATAAATTATAATCAAGTGGGCTTCTCCCCAAAAGGTGTGTACAGCAAGGATGATTGTGGAAAACTGAAAATAAAAGACTCATATCATATATGACTCTCCAAGCAAAACACATATCATGTGGCGAATAAAAATATAGCTCCAAGTAAAGTTACCGATAGACGAAGACGAAAGAGGGGATGCCTTCCGGGGCATCCCCAAGCTTAAACTTTTGGTTATCCTTGAATATCTTGGGGTGCCATGGGCATCCCGAGCTTAGGCTCTTGCCACTCCTTATTCCATAGTCCATCAAATCTTTACCCAAAACTGAAAACTTCACAACACAAAACTCAACAGGAAATCTCATAAGCTCCGTTAGTGCAAAAAAGAAAAACCACCACATAAGGTACTGTAATGAACTCATTCTTTATTTATATTGGTGTTAAACCTACTGTATTCCAACTTCTCTATGGTTCATACCCTACATACTAGCCATAGATGCATCAAAATAAGCAAACAACACACAAAAAACAGAATCTGTCAAAAACAGAACAGTCTGTAGCAATCTGTAACTCTCGAATACTTCTGGAACTTTACAAATCCTACCAAAATAGGAAGTCCTGGGAAATTTATCTATTGATATACATCCAAAAGAATCAACGCAAAAGCACGTTTCTGTGAATTACTAAAATTATTTTCGTGCGCCTAAAGTTTCTGTTTTTCAGCAGAATCAATAAACTATCACCATAGGTTATCCTATAGGTCCTACTTGGCACAAACACTACTTAAAACATGAAAACACATCTAAACAGAAGGTAGATGAAAAATTTATTACTAAACAGAAGCAAAAACAAAAAACAAAAATAAAATTTGGGTTGCCTCCCAACTAGCGCTATTGTTTAACGCCCCAAGCTAAGCATAAAAGCGAGGATAGATTTAAGTAGTGCCATCTTTGACACTGAATTCTTCAAAAGAGCACTTATAATCCTTAGAAGTTTCTTTATTTTTAGTAATGCTTAAGCTCCTAGGAAAGAAATCAAGAAATTCGTTTGTAGCAAAAGGTTCCTTGATGATAGCAAGAAAATTGGGGTGAACACTAATTGATTTGAGATCAGCATTTCCTTTACTAGAAGATTCACCCTTATTTTTAGGAACATACATGACCTTGGAAATTTTGGTAGGAGGAGTTGGGGTATTTTACACAGATGAAAAGGCGGACCCTAAGTTGGTGATAATGTCCTCCAGTTTACCAATTCTTGTAGAATCCAACTCTATTCTTTCATTAACTATAGGTTCTTTTTCTTTAAAAAAATTCAAGGTAACTCCAACCCTAGATCCATATTGGGTAATTTGATTGTGGATATTTTTATCCAAATTATCAATTAACTCAACAGTGGCAACTTTATTTTCAATAATTTCAAGCCTTTGCATCACATGTTCCAAAGCTAAAATAGTTCCATTAACCAAAAGAGGGGGTGGACCAAACAAATCTAACATAGCATTATAAGCATAAAAAGTATGGCTACCCAAGAAATTTCCTCTGGTAATGGTATCAAGGATATATCTATTCCAAGGAGCAATGCCCACATTAAAATTGCGAAGAAGAACGGAAGTGGATTGCTTCCTAGAAGATCTATTTTGATCATTGCAAATTCTATGTCAAGCATCCTTTAAATTTTCTCCCTCCCTATGTTTAAAATTGAGAACTTCATGATCGGGAGTATTAGCGATAATAGGAGGACTAGCCATGACGACGAGCAAACAAAAGACAAGCAAAAGAGAGAGAAGATTGGGAAAGAGAGGGCAAATAAAACGGCAAGGGTGAAGTGGGGGAGAGGAAAACGAGAGGCAAATGGCAAATAATGTAATGCAAGGGAGATGAGTTTGTGATGGGTACTTGGTATGTCTTGACTTGAGCGAAGACCTCCCCAAGAACGGGCGCCCGAGAAATCCTTCTTGCTACGTCTTGAGCTTGCGTTGGTTTTCCTTGAAGAGGAAAGGGTGATGCAGCAAAGTAGCGTAAGTATTTCCCTCAGTTTTTGAGAACCACAGGTATCAATCCAAAGAGGAGGCTCGTCAAAAGTCCCACGCACCTACACAAACAAACAACAACTCGCAACCAACGCAATAAAGGGGTTGTCAATCCCTTCACGGCCACTTGCGAAAGTGAGATCTGATAGAGATAATATGATAAGATAAATATATTTTTGGTATTTTATGATATAGATTGGAAAAGTAAAGATGCAAATAAAAGTAGATGGCAAACTTATATGATAAGAGATCGACCCGGGGGCCATAGGTTTCACTAGTGGCTTCTCTCAAGATAGCATAAGTATTATGGTGTGTGAACAAATTACTGTCGAGCAATTGATAGAAAAGCGAATAATTATGAGATTATCTAGGCATGATCATGTATATAGGCATCACGTCAGTGACAAGTAGACCGACTCCTTCCTGCATCTACTACTATTACTCCGCACATCGACCGCTATCCAGTATGCATCTAGAGTATTAAGTTCATAAGGTACAGAGTAACGCATTAAGAAAGATGACATGATGTAGAGGGATAAACTCATGCAATATGATATAAACCCCATATTTTTATCCTCGATGGCAACAATACAATATGTGCCTTGCTGCCCTTTGCCACTGGGAAAGGTCACCGCAAGATTGAACCCAAAGCTAAGCACTTCTCCCATTGCACGAAAGATCAATCTAGTAGGCCAAACCAAACTGATAATTCGAAGAGACTTGCAAAGATAACTTAATCACACATAAAAGAATTCAAAGGAGATTCAAATATTTCTCATAGATAAACTTGATCATAAACCCACAATTCATCGGATCTCGACAAACACACCGCAAAAAGAGTTACATCAAATAGATCTCCAATAAGATCGAGGAGAACTTTGTATTGAGATTCAAAGAGAGAGAAGAAGTCATCTAGCTAATGACTATGGACCCGAAGTTCTGTGGTAAACTACTCACAACTCATCGGAGAGGCCTTGGAGATGATGTAGACGCCCTCCGTGGTCGATTCCCCCTCCTGCGGAGCGCCGACGAAGGCTCCAAGATGGGATCCCGCGGATACAGAAGGTTACTGCGGTGGAAATAGTATTTCGTGGTGCTCCCGGATGTTTTTAGGGTCCGTGGATATATATAGGAGGAAGAAGTAGGTCGGTGGACGCTCGAGGGGCCCACAAGGGGTGGGGGCGCCCACACAGAGGGCGTCGGGCACCCTCGTGGCCGCCTCGCTTGTTTCTTGACTTCCACTCCAAGTCCTCTAGATTGCGTTTGTTCCAAAAAGATCGCTCCCGAAAGTTTCATTCCGTTTGGACTCCGTTTGATATTCCTTTTCTTCGAAACACTGAAATAGGCAAAAAACAAAGCAATTGGCCTGGGCCTCGGTTAGTAGGTTAGTCCCAAAAATGGTATAAAAGTGTAGAGTAAAGCCCATAAACATCCAAAACGGGTAATATAATAGCATGGAACAATCAAAAATTATAGATACGTCGGAGACGTATCTAGCATCCCCAATTTTAATTCCTGCTCGTCCTCGAGTAGGTAAATGATAAAAACAGAATTTTTGATGTGGAATGATACCTAGCATAATTCTCAATGTAATTTTCGTTATTGTGGCATGATTGTTCAGATCCAAATGATTCAAGATAAAAGCTTATAAAACATAAAGATAGTAATACTTGAAACATACTAACGAATAATCATGTCTTATCAAAATAGCATAGCCAAAGAAAGCTCATCCCTACAATATCATATAGTTAGGCCATGCTTCATTTTTATTACACAAAATACTCCCATCATGCACAACTCCGGTTTCAGCCAAGCAATTGGTTCATACTTTTTAACGCGCTTCAGCTTTTTCAACTCTTACGCAATACATGAGCACAAGCCATGGACATAGCACTATATGTGGTATATGCTGGTTGTGAAGACAAAAAGGGAGAAGATAGTCTCACATCAACTAGGAGTATCAACGGGCTATGGAGATGCCCATTAATAGATATCAATGCGAGTGAGTAGGGATTGCCATGCAACGGATGCACTAGAGCTATAAGTATATGAAAGCTCAAAAAAAGAAACTAAGTGGGTGTGCATCCAACTTGCTTGCTCATGAAGACCTAGGGCACTTTGAGGAAGCCCATCATTGGAATATACAAGCCAAGTTCTATAATGAAAAATTCCCACTAGTATATGAAACTGGCAACATAGGAGACTCTCTATCATGAAGATCATGGTGCTGTTTTGAAGCACAAGTATGGAAAAGAGATAGTAGCATTGTCCCTTCTCTCTTTTTCTCTCATTTTTTTGGTGGGCTCTTTGGCCTCTATTTTTTATTTGGTGGGCTCTTTGGCCTCTTTTTTTTATTTGGTGTCCGAAGCCTCATCCCGACTTGTGGGGGAATCATAGTCTCCATCATCCTTTCCTCACTTGGGACAATGCTCTAATAACGAAGATCATCACACTTTTATTGATTTACAACTCAAGAATTACAACTCAATACTAAGAACAAAATATGACTCTATGTATATGCCCCTCATGTGTATCAGGATATGCAATGAATCAAAAGTGACATGTATGAAAAATTATGAAGGTGGCCTTGCCACAAATACGATGTCAACTACATGATCATGCAAAGAGCAATATGACAAAGATGGAGCGTGTCATAATAAACGGAACGGTGGAGAGTTGCATGGCAATATATCTCGGAATGGCTATGGAAATGCCATAATAGAGTGGAAATAGTAATTGGCTGTTTTGAGGAAGGTAAATAATGGGTGCATGATACCGGCGAAGGTTGCGCGGCATAATAAAGGCTAGCAAAGTGGAAGGGTGAGTGTGCGTATGTCCATGGACTCACATTAGTCATAAAGAACTCATATACATATTACAAAAGTCTACTTGCCCTTGAAGCAAAGTACTACTACGCATGCTCCTAGGGAAGGTTTAGTAGAGTTAACCATCATGCGCCCGACCTCCACTCATACGTGAAGACAATTAAAAGAGCACCCCATGCAACAAATTTGTCACACAACTTTTACCATACGTGCATGCTACGGGACTTGCCAACTTCAACACAAGTATTTCTCAATTTCATAATTATCCAACTAGCATTACTCTAACATTACCACCTTGATATCTCAAAACAATTATCAAGCATCAAATTGATCCTACTGTTCTATGCACTTTCTATGATAGTTTTTATTATACCCAACTTGGATGCTCGTCATTCTAGGACCAAATTTATAACCATAGAAAATACCATGCTGTTCTAAAAGACTCTCAAAATAATATAAGTGAAGCATGAGATATCAACAATTTCTTCAAAATTAAGCCACCGCCGTGCTCTAGAAAATATAAGTGAAGCACATAGAGCAAAACTATCTAGCTCAAAAGATATAAGTGAAGCACATCGAGTATTCTAATAAATTCTAATCAAGTGGGCTTCTCCCCAAAAGGTGTGCACAGCAAGGATGATTGTGGAAAACTAAAAATCAAATACTCATTTCATACATGACGCTCATAGCAAAACACATACTGTATTCCAACTTCTCTATGGTTCATACCCTACATACTAGCCATAGATGCATCAAAATAAGCAAACAACACACGAAAAACAGAATCTGTCAAAAACAGAAAAGTCTGTAGCAATCTGTAACTCTCGAATACTTCTGGTACTTTAAATCTCCTACCAAAATAGGAAGTCATGGGCAATTTGTCTATTGATCTACAGCAAAAAGAATCAACGCAAAATCACGTTTCTGTGAATTACTAAAATTATTTTCATGCGGCATAAAGTTTCTGTTTTCAGCAGAATCAAATAAACTATCACCATAGGTTATCCTACCAAAATAGGAAGTCCTGAGAACTTTTTCTATTGATCTACAGCAAAAGAATCAACATAAAATCACATTTCTGTGAATTACTAAAATTATTTTCGTATGCCGCAAAGTTTCTGTTTTCAGCAGAATCAAATAAACTATCACCATAGGTTATCCTATAGGTTCCACTTGGCACAAACACTAATTGAAACATGAGAACACATCTAAACAGAAATTAGATGAAAATTTATTACTAAACAGAAGCAAAAACAAAAAACTAAAATAAAATTTGGGTTGCCTCCCAACTGGCGCTATTGTTTAACGCCCAATGCTAAGCATAAAAGCGAGGATAGATTTAAGTAGTGCCATCTTTGGCACTCAATTCTTCAATAGAGCACTTATAATCCTTTGGAGTTTCTTTCTTTTTAGTAATGATTAAGCTCCTAGGCAAGAAATCAAGAAATTCGTTTGTAGCAAAAGGTTCCTTGATGATAGCAAGAAAATTGGGGTGAACACTAATGGATTTCAAATCGGCATTTCCTTTACTAGAAGATTCACCCTTATTTTTAGGAACATACATGACCTTGGCAATTTTGGTAGGAGGAGTTGGGGTATTTTTTACAGATGAAAAGGCAGACCCTAAGTTGGTGATAATGTCCTCCAGTTTACCAATTCTTGTAGAATCTAAATCTATTCTTTCATTAACTATAGGTTCTTTTTCTTTAAAAAATTTCAAGGTAACCCCAACCCTAGATCCATATTGGGTAATATGATTGTGGATCTTTTTATCCAAATTTTCAATTAACTCAACAGCGGCAACTTTATTTTCAATAATTTCAAGCCTTTGCATAACATGTTCCAAAGTTAAAATAGTTCCATTAACCAAAAGACGGGGTGGACCAAACAAATCTAACGTAGCATTATAAGCATCAAAAGTATGGCTACCCAAGAAATTTCCTCCGGTAATGGTATCAAGGATATATCTATTCCAAGGAGTAACGCCCACATTAAAATTGCGAAGAAGAACGGAAGTGGATTGCTTCCTAGTAGTTCTATTTTGTGCATTGCAAATTCTATGCCAAGCATCCTTTAAATTTTCTCCCTCCCTTTGTGTAAAATTGAGAACTTCATGATCGGGAGTATTAGTGATAATAGGAGGACTAGCCATGACGACGAGGAAACAAAAGACAAGCGAAAGAGAGAGAAGATTGGGAAAAGGAGGGCAAATAAAACGGCAAGGGTGAAGTGGGGGAGAGGAAAACGAGAGGCAAATGGCAAATAACGTAATGCGAGGGAGATGAGTTTGTGATGGGTACTTGGTATGTCTTAATTTGAGCGAAGACCTCCCCGTCAACGGCGCCAGAAATCCTTCTTGCTACGTCTTGAGCTTGTGTTGGTTTTCCTTGAAGAGGAAAGGGTGATGCAGCAAAGTAGCGTAAGTATTTCCCTCGGTTTTTGAGAACCAAGGTATCAATCCAGTAGGAGGCTCCTCAAAAGTCCCACGCACCTACACAAACAAACAACAACTCGCATCCAACGCAATAAAGGGGTTGTCAATCCCTTCACGGCCACTTGCGAGAGTGAGATCTGATAGAGATAATATGATGAGATAAATATATTTTTGGTATTTTATGATATAGATTGGAAAAGTAAAGATGAAAATAAAAGTAGATGGTAAACTTATATGATAAGAGATAGACTCGGGGGCCATAGGTTTCACTAGTGGCTTCCCTCAAGATAGCATAAGTATTACGGTGGATGAACAAATTACTGTCGAGCAATTGATTGAAAAGCGAATAATTATGAGGTTATCTAGGCATGATCATGTATATAGGCATCACGTCTGTGACAAGTAGACCGACTCCTGCCTGCATCTACTACTATTACTCCACACATCAATCGCTATCCAGCATGAATCTAGAGTATTAAGTACATAAAGAACAGAGTAACGCATTAAGAAAGATGACATGATGTAGAGGGATAAACTCATGCAATATGATATAAACCCCATCTTTTTATCCTCGATGGAAACAATACAATATGTGCCTTGCTGTCCCTACTGTCACTGGGAAAGGTCACCGCAAGATTGAACCCAAAGCTAAGCACTTCTCCCATTGCAAGAAAGATCAATCTAGTAGGCCAAACCAAACTGATAATTCGAAGAGACTTGCAAAGATAACTTAATCACACATAAAAGAATTCAAAGGAGATTCAAATATTTCTCATAGATAAACTTGATCATAAACCCACAATTCATCGGATCTCGACAAACACACCGCAAAAAGAGTTACATCAAATAGATCTCCAATAAGATCGAGGAGAACTTTGTATTGAGATTCAAAGAGAGAGAAGAAGTCATCTAGCTAATGACTATGGACCCAAGTTCTGTGGTAAACTACTCACAACTCATCTGGAGAGGCCTTGGAGATGATGTAGACGCCCTCCGTGGTCGAATTCCCCTCTGCGGAGCGCCAGACCGAAGGCTCCAAGATGGGATCCCATGGATCTGAAGGTCTTCTTGGTGGAAATAGTATTTCGTGGTGCTCCCGGATGTTTTTAGGGTCCGTGGATATATATAGGAGGAAGAAGTAGGTCGGTGGACGCTCGAGGGGCCCACAAGGGTGGGGGGCGCGCCCACCTGTAGGGGGCGCGTCGGGCACCCTCGTGGCCGCCTCGCTTGTTTCTTGACTTCCACTCCAAGTCCTCTAGATTGCGTTTGTTCCAAAAAGATCGCTCCCGAAAGTTTCATTCCGTTTGGACTCCGTTTGATATTCCTTTTCTTGAAACACTTGAAATAGGCAAAAAAACAGCAATTAAAGGCTGGGCCTCCGGTTAGTAGGTTAGTCCCAAAAATGGTATAAAAGTGTAGAGTAAAGCCCATAAACATCCAAAAGCGGGTAATATAATAGCATGGAACAATCAAAAATTATAGATACGTGGGAGACGTATCTAGCATCCCCAATTTTAATTCCTGCTAGATCCTCTAGTAGGTAAATGATAAAAACAGAATTTTTGATGTGGAATGATACCTAGCATAATTCTCAATGTAATTTTCGTTATTGTGGCATGATTGTTCAGATCCAAATGATTCAAGATAAAAGCTTATAAAACATAAAGATAGTAATACTTGAAACATACTAACGAATAATCATGTCTTATCAAAATAGCATAGCCAAAGAAAGCTCATCCCTACAATATCATATATAGTTAGGCCATGCTTCATTTTTATTACACAAAATACTCCCATCATGCACAACTCGGTTTCAGCCAAGCAATTGGTTCATACTTTTTAACGCTGCTTTCAGCTTTTCAACTCTTACGCAATACATGAGCACAAGCCATGGACATAGCACTATATGTGGTATATGCTGGTTGTGAAGACAAAAAGGGAGAAGATAGTCTCACATCAACTAGGAGTATCAACGGGCTATGGAGATGCCCATTAATAGATATCAATGCGAGTGAGTAGGGATTGCCATGCAACGGATGCACTAGAGCTATAAGTATATGAAAGCTCAAAAAAAGAAACTAAGTGGGTGTGCATCCAACTTGCTTGCTCATGAAGACCTAGGGCATTTTGAGGAAGCCCATCATTGTAATATACAAGCCAAGTTCTATAATGAAAAATTCCCACTAGTATATGAAAGTGACAACATAGGAGACTCTCTATCATGAAGATGATGGTGCTATTTTGAAGCACAAGTGTGGAAAAGAGATAGTAGCATTGTCCCTTCTCTCTTTTTCTCTCATTTTTTGGTGGGCTCTTTGGCCTATTTTTTTTTATTTGGTGGGATCTTTGGCCTCTTTTTTTTATTTGGTGTCCGAAGTCTCATCCCGACTTGTGGGGGAATCATAGTCTCCACCGTCCTTTCCTCACTTGGGACGATGCTCTAATAATGAAGATCATCACACTTTTATCATTATTTACAACTCAAGAATTACAACTCAATACTTAGAACAAAACATGACTCTATGTATATGCCCCCGGCGGTGTACCGTGATATGCAATGAATCAAGAGCGACATGTATGAAAAATTATGAAGGTGGCCTTGCCACAAATACGATGTCAACTACATGATCATGCAAAGAGCAATATGACAATTATGGAGCGTGTCATAATAAACGGAACGGTGGAGAGTTGCATGGCAATATATCTCGGAATGGCTATGGAAATGCCATAATAGGTAGGTATGGTGGCTGTTTTGAGGAAGGTAAATAATGGGTGCATGATACCGGTGAAGGTTGCGCGGCATAATAAAGTCTAGCAAAGTGGAAGGGTGAGTGTGCGTATGTCCATGGACTCACATTAGTCATAAAGAACTCATATACTTATTGCAAAAGTCTACTTGCCCTCGAAGCAAAGTACTACTAAGCATGCTCCTAGGGGAAGGGTTGGTAGGAGTTAACCATCGCGCGGTCCCGACCTCCACTTATAAGGAAGACAATTAAAAGAGCACCCCATGCAACAAAATTGTCACACAACTTTTACCATATGTGCGTGCTACGGGACTTGCCAACTTCAACACAAGTATTTCTCAATTTCATAATTACCCAACTAGCATGACTCTAACATTACCCCCTTTATATCTCAAAACAATTATCAAGCATCAAATTGATCCTGGTGTTCTATGCACTTTCTATGATAGTTTTCATTATACCCAACTTGGATGCTCATCATTCTAGGACGAAATTTATAACCATGGAAAATACCATGCTGTTCTAAAAGACTCTCAAAATAATGTAAGTGAAGCATGAGATATCAACAATTTCTTCAAAATTAAGCCACCGTCGTACTCTAAAAAATATAAGTGAAGCACACAGAGCAAAACTATCTAGCTCAAAAGATATAAGTGAAGCACATAGAGTATTCTAATAAATTATAATCAAGTGGGCTTCTCCCCAAAAGGTGTGTACAACAAGGATTATTGTGGAAAACTAAAAATCAAAGACTCATATCATACATGATGCTCCCAGCAAAACACATATCATGTGGCGAATAAAAATATAGCTCCAAGTAAAGTTACCGATGAGCGAAGATTTAAAGAGGGATGCCTTCCGGGCATCCCCAAGCTTAGGCTTTGGTTATCCTTGAATATCTTGGGGTGCCATGGGCATCCCCAAGCTTAGGCTCTTGCCACTCCTTATTCCATAGTCCGTCAAATCTTTACCCAAAACTTGAAAACTTCACAACACAAAACTCAACACGAAATCTCATAAGCTCTGTTAGTGCAAGAAATAAAAACCACCACATAAGGTACTGTAATGAACTCATTCTTTATTTATATTGGTGTTAAACCTACTGTATTCCAACTTCTCTATGGTTCATACCCTACATACTAGCCATAGATGCATTAAAATAAGCAAACAACACACGAAAAACAGAATATGTCAAAAACAGAAAAGTCTGTAGCAATCTGTAACTCTCGAATACTTCTGGTACTTTAATCTCCTACCAAAATAGGAAGTCATGGGCAATTTGTCTATTGATCTACAGCAAAAAGAATCAACGCAAAAGCACATTTCTGTCAATTACTAAAATTATTTTCTATGCAAAAGTTTCATTTTCAATGAGAATCAAATAAACTATCACCATAGGTTATCCTATAGGTTCTACTTGTCACAAACACTAATTAAAACGTGAAAACACATCTAAACAGAAGGTATATATTACTAAACAGAAGCAAAAATAAAAAAGTAAAATAAAATTTGGGTTGCCTCCCAACTAGCGCTATTGTTTAACGCCCCAACCTGAGCATAAAAGCGAGGATAGATTTAAGTAGTGCCATCTTTGGCACTCAATTCTTCAATAGAGCACTTATAATCCTTAGGAGTTTCTTTCTTTTTAGTAATGATTAAGCTCCTAGGCAAGAAATCAAGAAATTCGTTTGTAGCAAAAGGTTCCTTGATGATAGCAAGAAAATTGGGGTGAACACTAATTGATTTGAGATCGGCATTTCCTTTACTAGAAGATTCACCCTTATTTTTAGGAACATACATGACCTTGGCAATTTTGGTAGGAGGAGTTATGGTATTTTTCACAGATGAAAAGGCAGACCCTAAGTTGGTGATATTGTCCTCCAGTTTACCAATTCTTGTAGAATTTAAATCTATTCTTTCATTAACTATAGGTTCTTTTTATTTAAAAATTTTCAAGGTAACTCCGACCCTAGATCCATATTGGGTAATTTGATTGTGGATCTTTTTATCCAAATTTTCAATTAACTCAACAGTGGCAACTTTATTTTCAATAATTTCAAGCCTTTGCATCACATGTTCCAAAGTTAAAATAGTTCCATTAACCAAAAGAGGGGGTGGACCAAACAAATCTAACATAGCATTATAAGCATCAAAAGTATGGCTACCCAAGAAATTTCCTCCGGTAATGGTATCAAGGATATATCTATTCCAAGGAGTAATGCCCACATTAAAATTGCAAAGAAGAACGGAAGTGAATTGCTTCCTAGTAGATCTATTTTGAGCATTGCAAATTCTATGCCGAGCATCCTTTAAATTTTCTCCCTCCCTTTGTTTAAAATTGAGAACTTCATGATCGGGAGTATTAGCGATAATAGGAGGAGTAGCCATGACGACGAGCAAACAAAAGACAAGCAAAAGAGAGAGAAGACTGGGAAAGAGAGGGCAAATAAAACGGCAAGGGTGAAATGGGGGAGAGGAAAACGAGTGGCAAATGGCAAATAATGTAATGCGAGGGAGATGAGTTTGTGATGGGTACTTGGTATGTCTTGACTTGAGCAAAGACCTCCCCGGCAATAGCGCCAGAAATCCTTCTTGCTACGTCTTGAGTTTGCATTGGTTTTCCTTGAAGATGAAAGGGTGATGCAGCAAAGTAGCGTAAGTATTTCCCTCAGCTTTTGAGAACCAAGGTATCAATCCAGTAGGAAGCTCCTCAAAAGTCCCACGCACCTACACAAACAAACAAGAACTCGCAACCAACGCAATAAAGCACTACGGAAAACAGGAGATTTGCCGTCTGTACTGCTCTTTGCCGTCAGCATTTCGTCGGGACAGACGGCAAATATTAAATTTACCGACAACTACTGACGGCAAAGAACTACTGACGGCAAAAATATACTTTGCCGTCTGCAGGAAACAACACAGACGGCAAAAAGACTTTGCCGTATGTAATTTTTTTTACAGACGGCAAAGAGGCTACTTTGCCGTCTGTTAAAAAAATACAAACGGCAAAGACTTTGCCGTCTACGTATTCTTTAACAGACGGCAAATTAACATTTTTTCCGTCATTCAGAAAAAATACATATGACAAAGAGAAACACATCTCGCGGATCGATCCCACGGATCGATGAGGTGGCACCATCACAGCCACCCCCACCACTCGCCTCTCTCTCCCGATCTATCACCCACCCCGACGCCACCATGTTCTCTCGTCTCAGGCCTTATCCCTTCAAGACGCTCTTCTCTCCCTTATCCTCAAGCCGCAGCCCACCCCGCATTGATCCGCAGCCCACCCCACGACCTCGCTCGCCTCCCGATTCTGCGACGAGCTCCTTCACCTGCATACCATGTCCCTGTCGCCGTGGCCGCTACCGGCCCGTCCCCGTCGCCACTGGGCGTAGCCTGCCCGTTCCCTGGGCCGCCACAAGCTCCGTCCCCCGTCTCGCCACGCTGAAGCGCCGCCACCGCCGGCCCGTCGCCCCAGCGTGGCTGCCGCCACGACCAGCTCCACCTCCGGGCCCCTTGCCACTCCTCCCTCGGCCTGCCCTACCGGCCCCGGCAGTCACTTCATGCCTCACCTCGCCGGCCCTCCTTCGCCTCAAGGCTCCGCCACCTTGGCCTTTCGCCGGCCCTCCTCACCTGCCACAAGACTGCCCTTCTTCGACCCTCAGACGCCTCACCAGCCATGTTTGCGCCCAGCGCCAGTCTGGGCTCGTCAAGTCCGGGTCCGTGCCCATGCCTCTTGCTCCTCGCCGAGTCCACTCGCACTGCTGTCGGCCGCCCTAAGCCGCCCAAAGCTCGCCGGCTCCTAGTCCAAGTCCCACTCGCCGCCTCTCTGCTTCCTGGCAATGGAGGAGGATGAATGCCTTGACCCCCCCTCTGATTCCTTGTACTTAACTGTTTGTAATTAGTACCCTTGTAATTAGATATTTTGTTAATTAGTTGTATTATTGCTCGGGTGGAGCTGGACATGTTGAGATGTAGATATTTTGTAATTAGTTGTATTATTGCTCAGGTGGAGCTGGACATGTTGTATTTTGTAATTAGTTGTATTATTGCTTGGGTGGAGCTGGACATGTAGATATTTTGTTGTTTTGTAATTTGAGATGTAAACATGTCCGACCCTGCCTGCATATGTGCATGGATAGTTCTTTTTATTATTATTAAAAAAGAACTTTGCCGCCTTTTGATGTTTGATGCTTGACGGCAAAGACCGAATCTGCCGACGCAAAGATGTTTTATGTGTCATTCTGTTATGTCTCGAGGTCGACGGCAAACTAATGATTTGGTGACGGCAAAATCTTTTGCCGTCTGGTCGATGAAAGCTGACAGCAAAGTAGTCTTTGCCGACTTATCTTTGCCGTCTGAGTTTGCGTTACTTGCAGCAGACGGCAAACTTCTTTTTGCCGTCTGTTTAGGCCTTTGCCATCTCAGGAGCATGTATCGCCAAATTACCTGATTCCTATAGTGAAGGGGTTGTCAGTCCGTTCAAGGACACTTGCGAAAGAGAGATCTGATAGACATAATATGATAAGATAAATATATTTTTGGTATTTTATGATATAGATTGGAAAAGTAAAGATGCAAATAAAAGTAGATGGTAAACTTATATGATAAGAGATAAACTCGGGGGCAATAGGTTTCACTAGTGGCTTCTCTCAAGATAGCATAAGTATTACGGTGGGTGAACAAATTACTGTCGAGCAATTGATAGAAAAGCGAATAATTATGAGATTATCTAGGAATGATCATGTATATAGACATCACGTCCGTGACAAGTAGACCGACTCCTTCCTGCATCTACTACTATTACTCCACACATCGACCACTATCCAGCATGCATCTAGAGTATTAAGTTCATAAAAGAATGAGTAACGCATTAAGAAAGATGACATGATGTAGAGGGATAAACTCATGCAATATGATATAAACCCCATATTTTTATCCTCGATGGCAACAATACAATACGTGCCTTGTTGCCTCGCTGCCACCGGGAAAGGACACCGCAAGATTGAACCCAAAGCTAAGCACTTCTCCCATTGCAAGAAAGATCAATCTAGTAGGCCAAACCAACCTGATAATTCAAAGAGACTTGCAAAGATAACTTAATCACACATAAAAGAATTCAGAGGAGATTCAAATATTTCTTATGTATAAACTTGATCATAAACCCACAATTCATCAGATCTCGACAAACACACCGCAAAAAGAGTTGCATCGAATAGATCTCCAAGAAGATTGAGGAGAACTTTGTATTGAGATTCAAAGAGAGAGAAGAAGCCATCTAGCTAATAACTGTGGACCCGAAGGTCTGTGGGTAAACTTCTCACAACTCATCGGAGAGGCCTTGGAGATGATGTAGAGGCCCTCCGTGGTCGATTCCCCCTCGTGAGCGCCTTGGCGAAGGCTCCAAGATGGGATCTCGCGGATACAGAAGGTTACGGCGGTGGAAATAGTTTTTCGTGGTGCTACCGGATGTTTTTGGGATCCGTGGATATATAGAGGAGGAAAAGTAGGTCGGTGGACGCGTGTGGGGCCCATGAGGCACTACTAGGGAAAAGCCTGGTAGTAGCGCGGGTTTTGGGTGTATCACTACCCACGGTGCCACGCCATCGACACGGCGCCCTGACTAACTTGTAGCAAGAGCGCTGTATAACCCTCTTCGCTACTTGCCATTTGATAGTAGCAGCATGGTTGATGCCCGCGCCATCGGTACTTAGTCAGAAGCGCCGGGTCAAGTGCCCGCTACTACTAACTAATTGGGAATTAAAAAAATCCATCCATGGTTGCTGCTGCTGGGCGTCATCGTCCTCTCCAACTATGGTTGTTGCTGGTCCTGGAGGGGATGAAGTTGTTCATGGTGATGGTGGCTCCCCACCCAACTCGTTCCCACACCTCTCATCTAATGCTGCTACAAAAGAAGAGAAAATTATTTGAATGAGGAAGATAGAGATAGAGAGGAGTAGGAGGAGGAACTCACTGGTGGCCGTCGAAGTTGGCGCCGACGCTTGGAACCTAGATGAAGCCCGGTGACCTGCTACTGCTTGTCGTAGGACCCTTTACCATGGTGCTCGCATGTCCTCAGGAGGCCTTGTATCGGTGAAGAGGTGCAAGTGGTTGCATCCATGGTGGATCTGGCCGCCGCCATGGACGATGCTCTGATGGTTTCTCTCTTCTTCCAGCAGCGGAGAAGGATGAAGGAGGGGCTGGGGAGGGGGCTATGATGGGAGAGGAGGTCACCGAATTTGGGGAAGGCGTCGAGGTGTGAGATCGGCGGCGGGGGTGGGTGAGGATGGGAATCACGGGTGGGAGGAGAAGGGGAATGAGAGAGTGTGGGAGAGAGGAGGGATTCGTCCGAGGATATGGGGACTTCACCTACCTTTTACTTAGTAATAGCGAGGGGTATAAACCCGCTCTACTACTATCAACTTAGTAGTAGCGCGGGTTCATACCCCTCGCTATTACTATGGCATGTCCCGGGGGGCAGAGGCTGCTTAGTAGCAGCGAGGGGTAAAAACTCGCGCTACTACTATCAACTTAGTAGTAGCGAGGGGTAAAAACACGCGCTACTAGTAAGTAGCAGTAGCGAGGGGTATAAACCCGCGCTACTAGTAAGCGTCTGCCTATAAGCTTTTCCCTAGTAGTGAGGGCGGGGGGCACGGCCACCTGTAGGGGGCGTGCTAGGCACCCTTGTGTCCGCCTCGCTTGTTTCTTGACTTCCACTCCAAGTCCTCTGAATTGCGTTTGTTCCAAAAAGATCGCTCCCGAAGGTTTCATTCCATTTGGACTCCGTTTGATATTCTTTTTCTTCGAAACACTGAAATATGCAAAAAAAAACAGCAATTTGGGTTGGGCCTCTGGTTAGTAGGTTAGTCCCAAAAATGATATAGAAGTGTAAAGTAAAGCCCATAAACATCCAAAACGGGTAATATAATAGCATGGAACAATCAAAAATTATAGATACGTTGGAGACGTATCACCCATTTGCACTTAAACAAAGGGACCTTCAAATCATGTCATCTGTCAAGTTCCCATATGTCCACTATGTAAACATAATATGTGTCCTTTCCCCTCTTGGTTGCTGCCTCAAAGCGGACACCGCTGTTTTGGTTGGTGCTCTTTTGATGTTGGGCGATCGTGTAAAATTTATTCCCATTTATCTCGTATCCTTTGTAAGTCAATAAAGTCGAAGATGTTCCCGTGGACAACGAGTACAGCTCATCACAAACAGTGTTGTCACCTCTGAGACATGTTTCCAACCAACTGCCAAAAGTCCTGATGTGTTCACATGTAATCCAGTCATTGCACTACTCCGGGTGTTTGGAGCGCAGACTGTTCTTGTGTTCATCGACATACGGGGTCACCAAGGTAGAGTTCTGTAGAACTGTGTAGTGTGCTTGAGACCAAGAATGCCTGTCCCTGCATATTATTGAGTCCCCTCCAAGCGTGCCTTTTCCAGTCAGTCTCCCCTCATACCACGATTTAGGGAGACCAATCTTCTTAAGGCCAGGAATGAAGTCAACACAAAACCAAATGACATGCTCTGTTTGATGGCCCATGGAGATGCTTCCTTCTGGCCTAGCGTGGTTACGGACATATTTATTTAGGACTCCCATGAACCTCTCAAAGGGGAACATATTGTGTAGAAATACGAGGCCCAGAATTACAATCTCATTGACTAGATGAACTAGGACGTGTGTCATGATATTGAAGAAGGATGGTGGGAACACCAGCTTGAAACTGACAAGACATTGCGCCACATCACTCCTTTGCCTTGGTATGATTTCTGGATCAATCACCTTCTGAGAGATTGCATTGAGGAATGCACATAGCTTCACAATGGCTAATCGGATGTTTTTTGGTAGAAGCCCTCTCAATGCAAACGAAAGCAGTTGCGTCATAATCACGTGGGAGTCATGAGACTTTAGGTTCTGGAACTTTTTCTCTGGCATATTTATTATTCCCTTTATATTCGACGAGAAGCTAGACGGGACCTTCATACTGAGCAGGCATTCAAAGAATATTTCCTTCTCTTCTATGGTAACAGCGTAGCTGGCAGGACCTTCATACTACTTTGGAGGCATGCCGTCTTTTTCGTGCAAACGTTGCAGGTCCTCCCATGCCTTCGGTGTATCTTTTGTCTTCCCATACACGCCCAAGAAGCCTAGTAGGTTCACGCAAAGGTTCTTCGTCACGTGCATCACGTTGATTGAAGAGCAGACGTCTAGGTCTTTCCAAAGAGGGTAGGTCCCAAAATATAGATTTCTTCTTCCACATGGGTGCGCGTCCCTCGGCGTCATTCGAATGAGATAGTCCGCCGACCCTTTCCAAAGATTACGTGTAAATCATTGACCATAGCAAGTACATGATCACCGATGCGCATGGCGGGCTTCTTCCAAAGGATCTCGCCTCACCTTGAAATGCTTGCCTTTCTTTCGACATTGATGGTTGGTCGGAAGAAATCAACGATGGCCTGTGTACACATTCTTCCCGCATTTGTCCGGTATATACTTTCGGTGTCAGCTAAACGGTGCGTGCGTACGTGGTATCCCTTGTTTGTCTGTCACGGAAGGTTACTAAGAGCGGGCCAATCATTGATGGTTACAAACGACAACCCGTGCGAGTTAAATTCCTCCTGTTTGTGCTCATCCCACACATGTACACCGCTTCCATTCCACAGCTGTAAAATTTCTTCAACTAATGGCCTTAGGTACACATCAATGTCGTTCTTTGGGTTAGCTTAGGGCCTTGGATGAGAACTGGCGTCATAATGAACTTCCGCTTCATGCACATCCAAGGAGGAAGGTTATACATACATAGAGTCACGGGCCAGGTGCTGTGATTGCTGCTCTGCTCCTGAAAGGATTAATGCCATCCGCGCTTAAACCAAACCATACGTTCCTTGGGTCACCTGCAAACTCAGCCCAGTACTTTCTCTCGATTTTTCTCCACTGCGACCCGTCCGCGGGTGCTCTCAACTTCCCGTCTTTCTTACGGTCCTCTCTGTGCCATCGCATCAACTTGGCATCCTCCTTGTTTCTGAACATACGTTTCAACCGTGGTATTATAGGAGCATACCACATCACCTTCGCGGGAACCCTCTTCCTGGGGGGCTCGCCGTCAACATCACCAGGGTCATCTCGTCTAATCTTATACCGCAATGCACCGCATACTGGGCATGCGTTCAAATCCTCGTACGCACCGCGATAGAGGATGCAGTCATTAGGGCATGCATGTATCTTCTGCACCTCCAATCCTAGAGGGCATACGACCTTCTTTGTTGCGTATGTACTGTTAGGCAATTCGTTGTCCTTTGGAAGCTTCTTCTTCAATATTTTCAGCAGCTTCTCAAATCCTTTGTCAGGCACAGCATTCTCTACCTTCACTGCAGCAATTCCAGTACGGTATCGAGCTTTGTGTTGCGATCTTCGCAATTGGGGTACAACCCTTTTTGGTGATCCTCTAACATGCGATCGAACTTCAGCTTCTCCTTTTCACTTTCGCAATGTCTCCTTGCATCAACAATGAGCCGGCGGAGATCATCATCGGGCACAATATCGTCTGTTTCCTCTTGATCTTCAGCAGCTTCCCCCATTGCAGCATCACCGTATTCCGGGGGCACATAGTTGTCATCGTCCTCTTCTTCTTCACTGTCTTCCATCATAACCCCTATTTCTCCGTGCTTGGTCCAAACATTATAATGTGGCATGAAACCCTTATAAAGCAGGTTGGTGTGAAGGATTTTCCGGTCAGAGTAAGACTTCGTATTCCCACATTTAGGGCATGGACAACACATAAAACCATTCTACTTGTTTGCCTCAGCCACTTCGAGAAAATTATGCACGCCTTTGACGTACTCGGAGGTGTGTCTGTCACCATACATCCATTGCTGGTTCATCTGCGTGCATTATATCTAATTAAGTGTGTTAAAAACCATTACAAAACATCATGCGTAGATAAGTGACCAAATTAATAGAAGTTCATCATCACATTAAAACCAAAGTAAATACATAGTTCTCATTGAACAACATATAGCTCTCCAGAGCATCTAATTAAACCATACATTGAAACTATGTAAAACATTCCAATGCAACAACAAGTGCGATCATAATCGCAACCAAGGTAACAATTGATCCAATGGCATAATGATACCAAGCCTCGGTATGAATGGCATATTTTCTAATCTTTCTAATCTTCAAACGCATTGCGTCCATCTTGATCTTGTGATCATCGACGACATCCGTAACATGCAAATCCAATATCATCTTCTCCTCCTCAATTTTTTTCCTTCAAGTAATTGTTTTCTTCTTCAACTAAATTTAACCTCTCGACAATAGGGTCTCTTGGAATTTCCGGTTCACATACCTCCTAGATAAATAAAATCTATCTCACGTTGGTTGGAATAATTGTCATAAACAATAAATGAACCAAATAGTTATAAAAGATAATACATACCACATCTGAATCATAGACAGGACGAGGGCCGACGGGGGCGGATACCAAAACCATCGCACTATATAATAACAAGCAATAAAAAAAGTAAGAAAATTACACAAGTATCTATCTAAAGTAAGAATGTTTTCTTTCAGAAAGAAGATAAGAACAAGAGGCTCACCACGGTGGTGCCGGCAACGAGATCGGCGCGGGCCATCGACGGCGGTGAAGACGGGGACGGGACGTGATGGACCGCTAAACCTAGACAAATCTCGAGGAAAATGGAGCTTTGAGGTCGAGCTTCGAGAGGAGAAAGCTTAACTAGTGTAGCTCGGGCATTTCATCGAACACCTCATGTGCATAGGAAGTGAGCTAGAGCACCACAAAGCTCTCCCCTCGCCGGCCAGAAAAAACAGAGCAGTGTGGAGTGCTCTTCTCGCCGGCGAGGGGGTATATAGAGCCACCACCTCATTGGTCCCGGGTCGTGGCTGGAACCGGGACTAATGGCCACCTTCTCGTCTCCGGTTCCAGCCAATTTAACCGGACCAATGGTCGTGGGCAGGAGGCGAGGACCATTGGTCCCGGTTCGTGCCTTGAACCGGGAAAAATGGGTCCAGACGAACCAGGACAAATGCCCCATGAGGCCCGGTCAGCCCCCTGGGCGCACGAACCGGGACTATGAAGCCCATGGGTCCCAGTTCGTGACTGAACCGGGACTAATGGGCTGGCCAGGCCCCAACCAAAGCCCTGTTTTCTACTAGTGACATGAGTGGATACACAGACAAAGCCCTGTTTTCTACTAGTAAGTATCTACTAGACTAGCTCGTTAATCAAAGATAGTTAAGTTTCCTAACCATAGACATGTGTTGTCATTTAATAAACGGGACCACATCATTAGGATAATGATGTGATGGACAAGACCCATCCGTTAACTTAGCATTATGATCGTTCAGTTTTATTTCTATTGCTTTCTTCATGACTTATACATATTCCTTTGACTATGAGATTATGCAACTCCCGGATACCGGAGGAATACCTTGTTTGCTATCAAACGTCACAACATAACAGGGTGGTTATAAAGATGCTCTACAGGTATCTCCGAAGGTGTTTTTTGGGTTCGCATAGATCGAGATTAGGATTTGTCACTCCGAGTATCGGAGAGGTATCTCTGGGCCCTCTCGGTAATGCACATCATGATAAGCCTTGCAAGCAATGTGACTAATGAGTTAGTTACGGGATGATGCATTATGGAACGAGTAAAGAGACTTGCTGGTAACGAGATTGAACTAGGTATGAAGATACCGACGATCGAATCCCAGGCAAGTAACATAGCGATGACAAAGGGAATAACATATGATGTCATTACGGTTTGACCGATAAAGATCTTCGTAGAATATGTAGGAACCAATATGAGCATCTAGGTTCCGCTATTGGTTATTGACTGGAGAGGTGTCTCGGTCATGTCTACATAGTTCTCGAACCCGTAGGGCCCGCACGCTTAACTTTCGATGATGATTTTGTAATATATGAGTTATGTGATTTGGTGACCGAATGTTGTTCAGAGTCGCGAATGAGATCACGGACATGACGAGGAGTCTCTAAATGGTCGATAGGTAAAGATTCATATTATAGGGCGATAGTATGCAGACACCGGAAGTGTTCTGGGGTTACCGGGTACGTATCGGGTCCCGGAAGGGGTTCCGGGCAACCCCCGACAAGCTATATGGGCCTAATGGGCCAAGAGGGGAAACACACCAGCCGGGGCTGGTGCGCCCCGCCCCCATATGGGCAGGCCAAATTGGAGAAGGAAAGGAAAAGGGAATAGGATTCCCCCTTCCCCCTCTATCCTTCCTACTCCGAATAGGAATAGGAAAGGGGGAGGCTGAATTGGGAGGACCCCAAGTAGGATTCCTCCTACTTGGGCGCCCCCTTGGCTGCCTCTCCTCCCCTCCAACATATATATATGTGGGGGGCACCGCTAGAACATACAACAAACATTGTTAGCCGTGTGAGGTGCCCCTCCTCCACATTTTACGCCTCCGGTCATATTCACGTAGTGCTTAGGCGAAGACCTGCGCGGATCACTTCACCATCACCATCACCACGCCGTCGTGCTGACGGAACTCTCTCTCGGCACTTTGCTGGATCAAGAGTTCGAGGGACGTCATCGAGCTGAACGTGTGCAGAACTCGGAGGTGTCGTACGTTCGGTGCTTGATCAGTCGGAACGAGAAGAAGTTCGACTACATCAACTGCGTTGTCAAACGCTTCTGCTTTCGGTCTATGAGGGTACGTGGACACACTCCTAGATAGATCTTGCGTGAGCGTTGAAATTTTTTGAAATTGCATGCTACGTTCCCCAACAGTGGCATCCGAGCCAGGTCTATGCGTGGATGATATGCACGAGTAGAACACAAAGAGTTGTGGGCGATGATAGTCATACTGCTTACCACCAACGTCTTATTTTGATTCGGCGGTATTATTGGATGAAGCGGCCCAGACCAACCTTACATGACCACGTTCATGAGACCGGTTCCACCGGCAAACATGCAACTTGTTTTGCATAAAGATGGCTGGTGGGTGTCTGTTTCTCCAACTTTAGTTGAATCGAATTTGACTATGGCCAGTCCTTGTTGAAGGTTAAAACAGCAAACTTGACGAAACATCATTGTGGTTTTGATGCGTAGGTAAGAACGGTTCTTACTAGAGGCTCGTAGCATTCACGTAAAACTTGCAACAACAAAGTAGAGGACGTCTAACTTGTTTTTGCAGGGCATGTTGTGATGTGATATGGTCAAGACATGATGTGATATACGTTGTTGTATGAGATGATCATGTTTTGTAAAAGTTATCAGCAACTGGCAGGAGGCGTATGGTTGTCGCTTTATTGTATGAAATGTAATCGCCATGTAATTGCTTTACTTTATCACTATGCGTTAGCGATAGTTGTAGAAGCAATAGTTGGCGAGACGACAATGACGCTACGATGGAGATCAAGGTGTCAAGCCGGTGACGATGAAGATCATGATGGTGCTTTGGAGATGGAGATCAAAGGCACAAGATGATGATGGCCATATCATGTCACATATTTTGATTGCATGTGATGTTTATCTTTTATGCATCTTATTTTTCTTAGTACGGCGGTAGCTTTATAAGATGATCCCTCACTA
This sequence comes from Aegilops bicornis, assembly GCA_021605145.1. Lineage (NCBI taxonomy): Eukaryota > Viridiplantae > Streptophyta > Magnoliopsida > Poales > Poaceae > Aegilops > Aegilops bicornis. The sequence goes on from JAHIAL010000011.1 coordinate 4,049,214, forward strand.
AAATTTCAAGGTATAAGTGTTCTCCCTGAGTATGCACCGTTGCGGTAGTTCGTCATGCCGAGACACCACGTGATGATCGGGTGTGATAAGCTCTACGTTCACATACAGCAGGTGCAAGACAGTTTTGCACGTGTGAAATACTCGGGTTAAACTTGACGAGCCTAGCATGTACAAGACATGGCCTCGAGCGTGAATCATACAGTGAGTATGATAAACATAGAGATGTTCACAATTGAAGACTACTCCATCTCACGTGATGATCAGACATGGTTTAGTTGATATGGATCACGAGATCATTTAGATGACTCGAGGGATGTCTATCTAAGAGGGAGTTCTTAAATAATATGATTAATTGAACTTAATTTATCATTAACTTAGTCCTGATAGTTTTTGCAAATTATGTTGTAGATCAATAGCTCGCGTTGTAGCTCCCCTATTATGTTCCTAGAGGAAACTAAGTTGAAAGATGATAGTAACAATGATGCGGACTGGGGATCTAAGGATTATCCTCATTGCTGCACAGAAGAATTATGTCATTGATGCACCGCTAGGTGACAGACCTGTTGCAGGAGCTGATGCATGTGTTATGAACGTTTGACAAGCTTCGTATGATGACTACTTGATAGTTTAGTGCATCATGCTTTACGGCTTAGAACCGGGACTTCAAAAATGTTTTGAACGCCATGGAGCATATGAGATGTTCCAAAATCTGAAAATAATATTTCAAACTCATGCCCTTGTTAAGAGGTATGAGACCTCTGACAAGTACTTGAGTGCGGAGTTAGAGATTGTATTTCATTTCATATGGAGATCATTTGATCTTATTTCGTGACCAAACTTTGCAAGGATGTAAAACATTTTCTCATAATCAATGACACGAAGTTTCAGCTTTTTTTGATCTTAATATCATTACTGTGCATTGTGATATTTGACGGATCTACATTCTAGCCCGCGCATCGAGCGGGCCACTCTGCTAGTTTTGGTCAAACAACGTTACAGAAATGTGACACCATCATACAATAAGTTGTTGCGTGGAAGGGAGAAGGCCATAGCACAACTTTTTGGTAGCTGGGAAGGATCATACAATCTTCTTACCCCCTTCCTCGAGGCTACTAGAGTTAAAAATCCAGGTACAAAGTATGTTCTTCTACCAAAACCCATGACATTAGAAGGGCATAGAGAATTTCGATGTGTTGCTTGGGCATTTGGACCTTGCATTGTAGCAGTTCCCAACCTTCGACCTGTAATAACTGTGGATGCATCATTTCAATCAGTAAGATACAAGGGCCGGTTGATAATGGCCTGCAGATATGATGCTAATAATAAGTTAATACCACTTGCATTTGCCAATGTTGAGAAAGAGGACGCGATGAACTGGGGCTGGTTCATGAGATGGTTGCGGAGGGAGGTAATTGGTGTTGGAAAGTTCATGTGTGTGATTTCAGATCGCCACAAAGCAATCAACTGGGTGTTTAAGTAGCCACGCCATGGGTGGAACGAAAGTGTTGGCGAGTGTGTGCATCGTTTTTGCTCTCAACATGTCGCAGAGAACCTATACAAAATTTTCAAGTGGACAATCAAGAAAAAGAAACCTCGTCGGTTTGAGAAGGGCATGTCATCTATTGAGCATACTTGTCCCGATGCAATAACATATCTTAGAAAGGTCGATAAGTATTTGCAAGAAGACAAAAATGAGCAGGAAAAGAACATTATTTTCTGTACCAACTTTAAAACCGAAATTTCAGTTTCAGCACCGGTTCGGTCTTCGATTCATCCGTTTAATGCCCACCCTGATTAGATAATCAGAGAGAGACGAGGTTTTGTATTGGAAGGTCAGAGAAGAGCCATTAGCTGCAAGTATTTTGATAGGAGGCAGTGGAGAGTGGGTCCCACTATTTTGTCAAGTCAATGTATTTCGGCAGTCGCAATAAGCACCCCCATTCATCTAGTCTAGTCAACAACAAAAAATCAGCACGAGCCAGGTCTGATTGGTATACAAAATCCAGTCTGAGTGTAGATAGCATGGCCATAGACTATGCCCGAACTGCTACCTCCAATCTTCCATAGCAAGTTTGGTATTGGGATGCGGATTGATTGCATCCTGCAGAACTAATTTTAGAATTGCACTCTCCGTCTGTCCAGATTTAGACCGGGCAATGCATACTCCGGCCAAGTCTTCCGATGCTGTTAGCCGGTCGACCATGTGCAGCGTTTCGGGATGGCTGGTGGTGGTGCAAGTGTGTATATATCAAAAAAAAATTGTATAGGTCGATAGCGCTCACCACGTCTGCTGGTATATCAGCCCTCCCGCTTAGCGCTCCCAGTCTATCCACAAGGGGTGAGCGAACCTTTCTCCGACTTGCGTTTCGCAAGTTGCAACAACGTATCTCTATATTTATGGAAAACTCAACCCTCTCCGTAACTCGAGCCACCCACTCACCGTCTGTCCGATTCACCGCGGTCTAGGTCACCGTCGCAGAATTAGTTTTTCTTTCCATGCTAAAGGACCTTAAAGCATCTACAACCACAAGTATCAAATTCCAGTCCCCCAACGCCGGCGGAAGAGAGGGGGCCGAAACTTTTGCTCTGGCAGGGGTGGAAGAGTATATTTGAGAGAGGTGGGCTCAAATTTTCGGCCGCCGAGTAAACTTTATCCTTCTCCGGCGGTTTAAGACATCGGTTAGGTGCGGTTGAAGGAGGAAAAATGAGACTTATAGCCGTTAGAGATGCTCTAAAACTATTTTGAGAAGTCTACTCCTACGGCGAGTCTTTCGAAACACGACTATATTATATATAGGTCGATCATGTGCGTTTAGCAAGCCATAGACATTTTGATGGTGCAACTAGCTTCATAATATAATGCAGTGCCAGCCAACGACTCGTCTTTTCTTCCTTTGCTATGCTCTCAGTCATTCATAAAGCATCTGCAATTGCGAATCACATCACAAAACTCTGCATCCCCCGTCCAGCCATCCACATTTCCAAAGGGTCAGTAGAATCAAGAGAGGGAGAATGGAGGCGGCGACGCAGCTTGCGTCCATAGTCGGTGAGCTGGTGGGCAAGGAGTACCGGCAGCTCCGCGGCGTGGGTGGCCAGGTGGCTGAGCTCAGCGACGAGCTGGACACCATGAACGCCATCCTCCGCATGCTGTCTGATGCTGAGGAAGGTACCGTGGACCACTTCATCCGGGTGTGGATGAAGCAGGTGCGCGAGCTGGCCTACGATGCGGAGGACTGCGTGCACCTCTACATCCTCCGCATTCGGTGCCGGCCGAAAGACCGGTTTCTCGTCTGGTCCAAGCGCATGCTTTCGACGCTCTTCCCTCGCCGTAGACTAGCTCGTGAGATTGAGGCGCTCCGCGCTCGTGCTGTGGTGATCAGCGAACGGCATGCGCGTTATGGCGTCAGCCGTGAGGCATTACTACGTGGCTCTACTTCTTCTTTACCTGCTCCAGCACCGGTTCCCGGCCATGCGCTCGGCCGGTTGGCAGCGAACGGCCATGACCAACTCGTCGGCATCACGGACAAGGCTAACAAACTAGCAGAGAAGGTGGAGGAGGTGAGTGAGAATGAGCATGACAAGAAGCTCAAGGTGTTCTCCGTCGTGGGGTTCGGGGGGCTCGGGAAGACTACACTGGCGATGGAGGTGTGCCGGAAGCTGGAGGGATCGTTCCAACGCCAAGCGCTAGTTTCTGTGTCCCAGGCATTCCACGGCAATAAGGATCTCGAGGGATTGCTGAAGCGCATGCTTCAGCAGATCGTGGAGCTGAAACCAGATAACGCAAAAGGCATCAAGGAAGAGGACCCGCTAGATGGGATCAACGAGATGGGTGTAGACCTGCTCACCATCAAGCTCAACGAGCTTCTCAGGGACATAAGGTACACACACATACATAAACTATCTATCTGTTTCTTTTCTTTTTACATCCCCTATTCCTAAATGTAAGATGTATTTAGAGTTAAATTTGATGTTTGTCTTTTTTTTTTACATCCTCGGTTCCTAAATATGAGACGTTTTGCAGTTTAAAGTGGTAAATTACGACTTTGTCTAGTAAGATTAATATCTCCAAAGATTTTCACGCTAATCAATGAAAGAAAAAAGACACTATGGGATCTTTTTCTTTTTTTGCGGCTAGAAGACACTATGGGATCTTGGTATCAATAGGTGTTAGACTTATCTCGAACAAATGTTCATTTCAATAGATCGATGCATCTTAATTTTATCCCATGTACAAATGTGTTAGACTTATCTCGAACTATTTAATTTCACGTACAAGATAGTACGTCAAGTTAGATTTGATCAATAAAAGATCACAAAGTCACTCTCTCACGGATGACCGTGGGCAAGTCAAATCTGATAAGCAATGTTCTGAACCACTATCCTCACAAGTGACTTTCCACATGTCAAATCTAAGGATGGCAATTCCATTTATGGATCTGGCCATTGGGCATCATAAGTACTTATTGTAAAACAACCACAACTGGGACGAAATCATTTAACAAAAAAAATCACCAAAGCCATAGGAGAAACATCGTACTTCCTCCGTCTCATAATATAAAAATATTTTTAACATTATTCTGGGACAGAGGAAGTAGATACCTATGGAAGATAGGTCCAAATGAAAGACCGCCTTGATAGTTTCAAAGGGAGGTGTTTGGTTCGCAGTTTTCATTCCGGTATTTGATTACACATTTACACTACAACCTCTTACCGTGTTTGGTTTTTTTTAATCTGTAAACAGATCCCACATAAACAAATCCCAGCACAGTTTTAGCCCGATACCGCCCACTCCCCCACGTAAACGAATTACTACAGCTGTAGTTCATTTCATTACAGCGAGTAAACCTGAGTCAACCCCCGTCCACGCTACAGAAAATTTCTTGCCGCACGCCGCTCCTCCGCGAGTTGCGGCACTAGTGGCGGAGGCAGATCTCTTCCTCCATTCCTCACCCACCCTCCTCCACCGAGTTGCCGCCGGCCTGGTTGCCAAGGTCCAGACCTTCCCCACTTCAGCATGCAGCGGCGGCGACACGGCAGGAGCAGCAGCCGGCGGTAGCCGTAGTCCTACCTATCTGGACCCCGGCCGTGCTTTCCTCTGCGCCATGGCGGATGGGTTCCTATTTTCTTCCCTGCGCTATGACCGACGGGTTCCTGTTTTCTTCCCTACGCCATGGCCGACGGGTTCCTGTTTTCTTCCCTGGTTTTCCTCTTCTTACCGTTATCTGATAGCCAAACAGATTTCGACTTTTGCCCATACCGTTTACATTAACGGTGTAAACCCATTGCGTTTACGTTGCCCTTGCAAATCTGGAACCAAACACCTCATGCAAGAGTAGCGAGTGAGGCGTTTTAACTCCCAGGCTCAGATGAACCCGTGTGTGAACAAAAAAATCGTTAATAATACTAAATAAATTCGTTAAGCCGCTTGTGATTGTTTTTGAAACATGTCCCTTTCCGACGACCCATCTTAGAACGGTATGTTTTCCACTTTCCAGCACATAGGCCGAAGGTAAGTCGCCTACAATAGTCGGCCCATCATGGCGCACTCATATTACCAGCCACAACAGCTTCAAAAGGGCACGACACGAAGCTTCGTTTTCTTATCGGAGTCATGGGACATGTCTAAGTCAAGAGTCCCACGGCACTGATAGAGGTGGGGAAAGTCATGGCGGCTACGATTGAAGGTCTTGAAGCGTTGGCAAAAAGGTGTACTAGATGCGATGAAGACTATGTGCTAGGCGTTTGGAAACTTGCAACAGCGGCTTCGCCAAGCGGGGGCGGCAGCACTGGAGGACTGCACTTTTTGTGGTGCTTCTCAAGTACCGGGTCTCGATTCTCATGATGAAAACCTAAGGTCTGGCCTTCATTGGTTTTACCTGGCAATGACCTTGTTGAAGGCATTGTTTTTTGATAAACTTGGACTTTCTCCAGGGTGAAAACTCAAGATCTTCAATCGGGCAACAGCAACGCTTTTGCATTGTGTCCTTCTTGGAGGCGATGATTTTGGAAAACCTATTTTATAAGCCAGGTGTTGTCTTTAGTGATGGTTAGTGTGTTGTTATTGCTAGTGATTGATCACCGTGGCAAATCGTCCACGTATGTCTGGACCATAATGTGTCATCCAACACGGGTCTGTGCCGGTCCAAACGCACTTCTTCTTGCAAACTGGAGACAATGTAGGGGAGCTTTGCGGGCGTCCGGACCGCAGCCATGCCCGCGTCTCACGCCCTGGCCCACCCAAACCCTCTTCCTTGCCCCCGTGCTTCCCGCCCGAAACGGTCAACGCCGCTTCAAAGCGTCAATGTCGCATTCATGCCCGACCAGGGCGGACGCGACCTATCACTGGCGTCGGCATTGGACTAGCGTGCCGGACGAGGGAGCACCGCCCGCGCTACTTCCCGATGCACGAAGTTGTTCTGCGCTCAAACGACACCGCGATCGTTCGTCCATCCGTCTGCTGCCCACATTAATGGCATGCAGTTGCCGAGGAACCTACTGCACCACTCATCCGCCCGTCTACCATGGCTCATTGCCATTCGCCCGCTATATAAACTTCAGCCCCGGCCATAGCCGCAGTCATCCTCCTTCGGTCCCTTTCTCCTCTCCGCACCACTCCCACCATGGCCTCCTCGCGCTCCAAAGGTCTCTAGGACGGACAGTCGCCGGAGCAGAAGAACAAAATGCCCTCCATTGCTACCGGCTGGCAGGCCGACGACGTCACCATGGAGGACGCGGCGAAGGACGAGCCAGCGCCACCTTCATCGCTGGCGCCACACTCGCCGGTGCATTGCAGCATGACCATCGGCGAGGCACGGGCCCATTACATGGACACGGTGCGGGAGGAGCAGTTTCGGGAGCTCGCCACATGCAGGGTGATTGCGCCAGACGCGGATGTGGCGGAGCAGGCGAAAATGCTCGAATCCTACCACTCCAGCCGCGAGATCCGCCTCACCCGCTGGCATTACTGCCAGCATCAGCCAGAACTTGAGGCCGCCTACAAGGAGTTCGATGAGGCAGCAGATGAGGTGTGGGGGCAAGAGCGACGACGAGGAGGACAATGCCGACTCTGCCAAGGCTGCGCCCCGCCGCCATGACCACGAAGCTAGCACGTCTATGGCGCCGCCAGCAGCAAGGAAGAGTAGTGGATGGTAGGCCGCTGCCACTCGGGTCCCAAGAAGGCCAGTGCTCCTACCCTCCCGTTGAAGCCAAGCTTGGTGGGCTGAACATAGACGGCCGATTAGCCGCTTGGCGGTGATGTGGAGCGGACATCTTCACTTCCCGGTGCTCCGGAGGCGGAGGTTATATGGAGGCGGAGCTGGAGAGCGCCGAGGCGGAACTGGAGAAGGCGAAGGCAATAGTCGAAGCTTCATTTCTCGGGGCTCATGGCCGGACAAGGGGATGGGTGCCGGCGATCATTTAGATTAGGTTTAGAGTAGGTTTTAGTCCAATTTGTATGAAAATGTAACGAATTTTGTCTGATTTATATGAAAAATGTTCGAAATATAATAAATTCCGTGCAGTTTATATGAAATCCGTCGTGTTTGCACGAATTTAATCTGGTTAGTTTAAATAGTTGTTGAAATGTATGCTACAGCGTTGGATGACGGTGTCCGATATCAATGTCCGCGGACGGATGCTGAGCAAATTGACGGTCAGCCTTGGACATGCCAGCAGCATGGCATTATTCTTACGCCTTCCTGCCTTAAGTGTGCTGATCTGATGTCTGGCAGGCAATCAATACATACAATTTGACACACTGATACTTATAACCATTTTTTTATTATTATTACCGATATATTTTAAAACAGCACTAAGAATCTTCAGACGGTCGGTCTGGTGAGCCCTTGCTCGAATAGTTGGATATTCATACATTTAATTACTAAGGTGAAAACAAAATAATCTACCATTAAGTGTTGATAATATTTCATAATGGTTACAATACTATCCAGTTATAAAAAATTCTACATCAATTATCTTATGCCATGAAAATGAAGTCAGTGATATCACATATTTATATTCCCCTTATGTGGTCGTGATTTTGTAGTTAATGTCAACTTATAATAAAGGCAGCATTAATTTGATTTTCGTGCATTCTAAATAACAATATAATTTCATGATAAAACCAGATACCTCATTGTGGTGGATGATGTATGGACAGTAGCAGCATGGGACACAATCGGATCCAAGTTGCCCGACTACAACAATGGCAGCCGGATCATTGTGACCACTCGGATAGAGATTGTGGCAAATGCATGCAGCGGTTCTAGTGTTGATGGAGATTGTATTTATAGGATCAAGCCCCTTGATACTGGCGACTCCAAGACATTGTTCCTCAGCAGAGTACTTCGTTCCAAGAGTGACACTTTGCCCAATAATCTGAAAGCTGAAATGAACAAAATTTTGGAAAAATGTGGTGGTCTGCCAATGGCCATTATTAGCATCGCCAGCATCTTGGGGAGCTATACATCGTCCGAGAACAAAGATACATGGGAAAGAGTTCGCAAGTCAATCGGCTCTCAAATGGAGAGCCACCCTACCCTTGAGGGGATGAAGCAGATTGTTACTCTCAGCTATAACCACCTGCACTATTATCTCAAGGGTTGCATGATGTACGTCAGTATTTTCCCGGAGGATTATGTCATCGTCAAGAATCGGCTCTTGAGGAGATGGGTTGCAGAAGGATTGGTAGCTGAGATCCGGGGTTTGACCCTAATGGAGGTTGCAGAAGCCTACTACAACGAATTGGTGAGTAGGAGCATGATTGATCGGGCTGGTGATATAGTCAACCATTATGATGGGAGGTTGGAGACGTGCCGTGTACACGACATGATACTTGAGGTCATGGTGTCCAAATCCCTGGAGGCTAACTTTGTTAGCCTAGTAGGTGGCTCTTACGAAGGGATGTCATATGGTAGCATTCGCCGCTTGTCCATCCATGCTGGAGAAGAGGTAGTATCCATGGAATCCCCATCCAACAAAATTACATCATCGCATGCTATGAAGAATGGCATTGAGGGGATGAAGATGGAGCATGTCCGATCACTGAGCATGTTTGACCTCAGAGATCACATGAAGGTGCTTGATCGTCTCGGTGAGTTCAGCCTGCTAAGGGTACTTGACCTGGAAGACTGCATGGGCATAGAAAACAAGCATTTGAGGCATGTGTGCCGGATGTACCTGCTAAGGTTCTTGAGCATGAAAGGTACAAGTATCGATGAGATGCCTCCTGAAGTTGGTGACCTGGAGAATTTGGAGACGCTTGACGTACGTGAGACAAACCTTGAAGATCTACCAGAAACTGTGTCAAAGCTAGAGAAACTTGAACACCTGCAAATAAATAACAAGGCTGACAAGTACTTAGGGTGTTGGATTGCACGCAGGGGCTTGGGTAGGATGAAGGCACTGCGGATGGTGAATACAGTAGTTTTTGGATCTGATGCTAAAGCTGCCAAAGAGCTCGGTGAACTACAGCAAATGAGAGAGTTACGTATAACCATGGACACCCGGGATCCCGATGATCCTCATCATGAGAATGTTAGGGAAAAGCTAGCAAAGTCCCTGAGCAAGATGTATTCCCTCCGGTGGCTCAGCATTGGCAGTAAAGGATATAAGGACAGTGATGCGTTGAACTTTCTAGATGGCATCAACCCGCCGCCGCCACTCCTCGAGTATCTTAGGATCGGCGCCAGCATTGACGACTTGCCCAACTGGGTCAGCTCACTGAATAATCTTGTTGAGATTGTCATTGCTTGGACATACTTGTTTGGTGCCCAACTGTTCGGCCCAGTATGTGAGCTGCCAAATCTGAAGCGCATGCACTTGGAGAGGTACTCCTGCAGGGATGCAGAGCTGATTGTGGAAACTGCCTACGCCTTTCCTGCTCTCAAGGACCTGTACGTGAACTTTTTATATGAAGATATAGAAGTTCTTCTATTTCAGGAAGCATCAATGGCAAAGCTCGAGACACTCTCGGTGAGATTCCCCACCGATGTTTTTAAGGAAGTCGCTGGCATGGAGCATTTGAGAAGCCTTAAAGAAGTGCAGCTCATTGGTAGGAAAGGCAACTCTTCACTGGGCTATGCACTGGATCAACTAAAGAAACTGAATGAGAAGCGCCAAGAATCCAATATGATCAAGGTTGCAGTGAAATACGAGTGATCGCACCACCCTGCTACCTGCTTGCATATCAGTGGTCCATTCTGTTCACTTTTGTTCATTATTTTCTCGCAAGTGTTATTTCTGCAGGTTTTTCTTCAAATTTGTTTACTACTTTCCTGTAAATTGTCGTTACCAACTGGTTGTTATCCCTGCCGTCGTTGTGGTGTTTGCTTCTTTTCCTGTAAAGCTAGCTGGGGGTCCTCGGCAGCTTAGCACTTGTACTTGTAAAACAATAATTGTTATTGCGTAATAAAGCAGGAGATTGCTGCAGTTTAGACTGTTGTTCTTTTCTTGGACGTCGACTTACCTTTCCAACACTCAAGGTGCTCAAGGTGCTGTTTCCGGCTCTATACCAACACTCAAGGAGGAAGAACAGGATGGTCGCCGACGCCCTGCACGACGATCGCTGGATCCGTGACCTAGCACATGGGCGGGCTGAGTTGGTGGTGCAGGACTGCGTGCAGTTGGCAAGGCTGCTGCGAGCCGCACCGATCATCCTCAACCCAGGAGCAGATGACGACATTAGATGGAACCTGGAGGCCAGCGGCTGCTACACGACCTCGTCGGCATATCGGGCGCAGTTCCAGGCCAACCAAAGCTCTGCCTTCCCACAGATCATATGGAAAACGTGGGCGCCAGGGAAGTTGAAAGTTTTCACCTGGCTCTTGATGATGAACAGGCTTTGGTGCAGCGATCGGTTGCAGCGACGAGGATGGCCAAACTCCTACTTCTGCCAATTCTTTCCCAGAAACCTCAGACTGCTGACCACATCTTCTGGTCATGCCCGTTCACAAAGAGGATCTGGAGCAGCTTATTGATATGGGAGGGCTGTGAGGCTCTGAGGCCGCAACTTGGAGACGGCAATGCTGCTGGCTCTGATCGGTTCATGAAGATTGTGGAGAAAACACGGCCGGTGCTCGGGAAGGGCATCAAATTAGTGGCGATGCTGGCCCTGTGGGAAATTTGGAAGCACCACAACAGTTTCACTTTCAGAGGAAAGGAAGCCTCTGTAAGAGAGGTGCTGCAGGCGATCAAGAGGGGGATCGAGCTTTGGCGCCAAGCCGGTGCATCCTGCCTCATGCACCCGTTCACTCTGCCCCCAGAGGGGATAGGCTGATAGATGTCCCTCCCCACCCTCCCCGTAGTGTAACACTGGCCCCTCTCTTTCCTTTTATCCTTCTGATCTGATGATCAGCTCCATGTAATTCTGTTTTCACCATCTGCTCCCTGCTATGATCAACATGAAAAGCCAGCGTCATGCTGAATCTTTAAAAAAAAAAATTACCTTTCCAACAAATGTACATTTCCTAAATTCATCTCCCCGACGATTAAACCCTTCAGGATTCATCTGTTTATTCACAGGCAGTTAGTTAGTTCAGTTCTTGTTATTGTTCTTTTTTCTTTTTCGAGGAATTTGCATTGAAGTGCCATATATTAAGAAGAAGAGTTGGCTGTTAGTACATGGTACTGCAACTGTCGGGTGGTCACCACATGATCAATCCCAGACAGCAGAACACAAATATTACAAACGTGGGTAGAAGTAAATTCTGAGATCTAGTGCATGGATGCTGTTTTTTTTTTTAGAAAAGGAGGATGACCCCTGGCCTCTGCATCTGGGTGATGCATACGGCCACTTTATTAATTATTCTCACAAGACCTTACAAAGTAATACCACATTAAGCCTAAAGCCACCGTCTAAGCAACAAACTGTCGCTACACCTATCCAGTTGATGAAGGGGCGCAGATAGCCTGGGCCTAATACCAAACAGACATCGCAGCCAAACCTATCATCTAAGACCTAGGTCCCATCCAGGACGCCTGCCGGGCATGGGTCTCGCCGGTCCGGCGTGCTCTCAGAGGCCGCCGCCGCCAATTGCCACCGCTCCATCTTCAGAACTGTACTGATGTATCAACCTTGCTCGGTCTAGCTATCGTTGACGCCACCACGGCGCCCTACGGCACGTCCTCCCTGCGCGCAAACAGCTGAACACGTCGCGGTCGCCACTGATACACCTCAGCACCATGCTGCCAAGTACCACCAGCCGACACAGCTTGAAGTCTTTGGAGAATCTGTCGTGTGTAGCACCTGCCTACCAGGCATGACAAAGCGTAGCACCTGTCGGTCAGGCATGACTTGACATCTCCACCGAAGCTCCGTGCAAGACGAAGCCGCTCCACCTCCTGCCTCTGACTTCCAGCGTTGCTCCACAAACGATGCTCCCAAGAGAGAAACGACACCGCAGTGCCGTCATCGTCCGATCTGGAACACCAGATCCTAAGGTTTCCCTCAGAGCAGCACGAGTGGGTCGACAGTAGTTACACGATGATGCCTCCATCAAGGTAACGGCGTAGAACGCCGCCATCGCCTGCCAACGGCTCGGTTTTCACCGGCAACCATGTTTCCCCAACTTCGCAGCCGGGACTAGATGATGGATCCGAGATCCGATCACCAAAGCCTCTGGCCGCCATCTCGTGAAGAAGATGACCACCACCATTGGCCAGCGAGACGACGCGAGATGAAGTAAGGCGCTGCCAGCGTGCGTCCTGGCCAGCACCACCGGCGCTCGGCCCGTCCTGGACCACGCCTCATGACCGAGGGCAACGGCAAGGCTGCCCCGACGAGGACGCAGACCGGAAGCCTAGATCCGGTCCACCCGCGCGCCGCCATGTGGCCACCACCAAGTGCCATTCAGGGGCAGCCCCGCCACGTTGAGGGACGCCGCCCCACGGGCAACAGGAGCCAGCCACCGGCGGAACTCCGCCGCACGCCACCTACCGCCGCGAGATCTGCACGAGAACTACGAGGACGCCCCGCCACCACCTTCCCTGGGGACCACGCGGGCTTCGCCGGTGTCCCCTCCGGCGGCGGCGAAGCGGGGAGGAGCGGGGAGGGGCGGCTGGCGGTGAGGTAAGGGTTTCCCCCGTGCGCCAGAGGCGACGCGCAGGGGACGTCTCTGTCTGGCAGCGAGTGCATGGATGCTGTGGGTAGAAGTAAATTCTTCATGATTAGCAGAAGAATACCGTAGGCGTGCTCGAAAACCGGTATTGCAATGACACTTCTTGTTAATTAGCTCCTCCCGCGCACCACTCATTTGGTCAGTATATGGACGAGAACACAAGTTGCCTATACATATATGATTTACCTAGGGTCGCGCTATTCGTCACCTAGGGTGAGGAATTCTTATTCCTCACCCAGCCCACCTCCACGCCCAGAACACCTGCGGTAAGATTACTATATGAGGAAGGAAACCATTCCTCCACCGTATAAAACGGAGCGAGGTAATCTTACAGCATGCATGCTGTGAGAAACTATTATTGTGTCGCCGTAAGAAACAAAGCTTATGAAGTAAATTTACCTCGCGCATGCTAAAAGTTATGGCGCTTCCTAAGCCCCTGTACCAGAACCACTACCGTAAGAAACAATAGGCTCACAAAGTAAATTTACCTCATGCATCAAACTACCTCTATGTGCACTAGCTGCATCACGTGACACTCAGTTTCTTTGAAAAGATCTTTTCTGCTTCGAGAGAAACAACAAGATAGTGATGCATACAATTTTTCTCTCCTTTTCGCTCTACATTTTTATCAAGATAAATCCATGAGGCACCACGGATTTGATGTAGTGGAAATCAGTTGGAATTATTTTGGAAGTACCATTTCTGGAAATGCTTCCTTGATAATAGATAATACTTTTATTTGAAGGGTGACTTTCCGACTGTAAGAGACTAATTGTCCCCAAAACTTACATTCCTAAGAAAGACTAATTGTTATCATATAAACACACCATCACATTTTAATCTGGGGAGTAGTGTTATCTTGAAGGGCCTGGGGATGAACTTTATTTAAACAGGGAAAACTCTAGGTATCAGCTCTAGGAAAACAGAGCTAGAATTTACAGGGTTAGCTCTCAAGGAAACAGAACTGGAATCTATACATGGACTAAGATAACACGCTGATTACACAGCCCACCAGGGAGAACTCTATACACTCCCAACAGGGAGAAAACAGGAGGAACATGATTCAGAAAGAAGACAAGCAGCCTGCACCTCTCCAAGATTGAAACTCATCAATGATACCCTCAAACACCGTGTCAGCATAATTCTGCAACGTTAAAGATCCTGATATTTCATTCTTTCCAAAAAAAATTTATTAACATCAGCCTACAGTTATCAGGAAACTTATATAGTGAACTGCCTACAGTGTAAATAAAACTATTAGTAGAAAGCAAGGGTACAACTATTCTGCCATCTATACACACTCCAAAGTACACGCGAATGCAGCTACTTTTATTTCTTTTTCTAAGTAGGCGATTAGGTGCGCAGAAGGATGCATCGCACAACATTTATCAAAAATATGTTTCTTTTCAGAGCCCTTGCAGAAACCCAAATTATGAATGCGTTGAACGAAAATAATAGCAGGTGCTTCCACAGAATAGCAAAATAGTGCCCCACACTGAAATAGGGTATAAACTATTTGTTCGCTAGCATGTACCACTTGCTATACTAGTTTAGATGGTAGAAAATGAGCAGATAGTTCGCCTCTTTCTAAATAATTTTATTTCCAGACCAACACTTCAATTTGTTGCAGACGAACAGTTTTGATCTAAAAACACAAAGCATGCTAGGAGCACACTATATAGGGTGTGATGTATCCAGGGAAGGTGGCAACAACTGGAAATAAATTGGACCATGTGGTAAGATAGAAGCTTAGTGAATCATTACTGTCATAATAAAGGTGCTACATAATTCTCATATATAGGTCAGAATGTTACTGAAAAGATAGTAGAGTACTTACAACTACAAGGCACGTAGATTTAAAGAAAATATAACAGATTTGGCTGAACCAAGGACAATCTTCTCCCATGAGATTGATTTGATAAATTACTGAAATTGGAATTATTTCAGAGGGTTCAATCAAATACTAGAAGAACTGATGATAGAGGGATTAATCCCATAAAGCCTAAATGCACACGGAAAGGAGTATGCTTTCTCAAAATTATCTACATCCAGACCATGGTTATCAAAACATTGCAGCTTGTAGTCCAGACTGCAATATAGCAAATTCAATCTGCATACCCTCCTAGAACTAATTATTACATGTACAACTTGCCAGAATAGAGTTTAGGTATCTAGGATCAGCAATCAAGGTTGTGAAGATGTTCGACATCTGGTCAAAGCCTGACTGGTTGACTCTATGCCTTTGAGAGCTGTTGAACAGAAACATCGGGTGGAAGATTTGCCTCCGGAAGTTACATGTAGGAACTCAAATAGGAACAATACATTATTCCTGGGATAAACTCACGGAAAGAATTTGGAACCAAAATCCAATTTATTTTGCTCGCTAATTTTGGTCTACACAAGAGAACAATCAAAACCAATCTACTGTATTTTTTTCTATTTTTCG